>WAAD01004089.1:0-17008 GCA_013389945.1 Fregata magnificens | reverse complement strand
TCTGCAAGGTCATGATCTGCAGAATCATTTTAAGTGTATACTCTGTTCAGTTATGAGTTTGATGATAAGGATGCATCTACAAACATTCTGGGTATTTGACAGTGATCCAAAAAGTTTTTAAAATGTTGGTTTAAAGTACAGCTTTGTCTGAATATCCCACAGCATACTTACAAAATTGATGCGGGAAATGTTTGTGTTGATAAGGTCAAGAAGTTGTCTGAAGGTGGAGCTGGTCATTTCTTTAGAACCGCAGCTGAATACCAGATGATTATATATGTGTATGTTTTGACTTGAATATAGATTAACAGTGGCTTATATCATTCTACAGAACTTTAATATTGCTTTTGAATGCAAAAAGGCAATGTAATGCAAAGATGGCCATGGTTGTTAATGGCTTGTATTAGCCGGAAGCTATAAAATCATCCTAGTACTCGTGTTAGTGCTGGAATAATAATTTACCAAGACAATTACCACATGGTGGAATTTTTTTGCTACTCTAATTCAGTGTTATTAATAATGAATAAAATTGCAATTTTCTCAGGTTGCTAGGGGCAGTGGGGAATTATTTCAATGAATATTTCAGCACATTAGTTTAATCATAGTTCCACAAAATTCAAGTGGGCAATATTTTATACTTCTAAGTTCAGTCTGCTAAGGGACCATAGTCATTAAATTGCAAACTATTTGCACTGAGGTCCATTCTATGATTTACAAGCCTTGTTAAAAACACTGTAAAAGAAAGCAAGCTGTGCCATTAATACTTGTAATTTGATGCTGCATTTGTTAATGGGCTCAGTGTGATTAATGTTTTTAGCAGCAGGCAGAACATTTTGAGACAGGCAGTGCTGAGGTTTATAATATATAAATGCATGTAAAGAAACGTTAGAATATTGTAAGTTTTAGTAATATATGTTTTTACAAGATTGTATTCCTGAAACAGAAAAGCAGCAGTGAAATTATACAATAATGTATGTAAATACAGTTCAAGCTGTGGTAGGTGCTGATGTGTGTGTTCTTTATTTCACAGCCAACTGCATGACTTCTGGCGCTTGGATTACTGGGAAGACGATTTGCGCCGGCGGAGGCGATTTGTTCGCAATGCTTTTGGGTCTACTCATTCTGATGCGCTCCTAAAAGCTGCTGTGGAATATGGTCAGTACTAACTCCTGCTTAAAAATATAGCTTATGATGTTTTCTTGATGTCCATTAATCCCTGAGAATAATGTCCCTTCTTTTCTGAGGACAGTACTCAGAATTCCTAGGACAACATATTCTTAGAAAAGGAATTCTTTCAATTCTTACACTTTAATGAACCAGAAGACTTGAGCTTGTGGGCTGTTAAATTCTCTGATCCCCAAGGGATTCACATTATACCTCTCTAACATTCCCAGACGCTAATTTTGAGACACTGGTAAAAGTAACTGAACTTGTCTCTCCGGAGTGACAGAATGAAACTGTTAGGCCATCAAACTAATGTGTTGTAATAGTTCCATTGGAGACCTTTCGTGAATGAGAAATTAACTGTTTTTTAAAAATATCAGAAGTTTTATCCTCGCATATGTAATCTCAGCCAAAAGTATTTTTTTCTGCAAATCATGCAATACATAAGAACTTATTTAAAATAGTTATTTTAAGGATACTTGTGATTTGAATAGAGAGCTGACTACATAGGAGCTTTAGTCCAGGAACTTAAGGATTAGATGATGTTTGATTTTCATGGAGAGGTAGCTGGAGTATAAAAAAGGAAGGAGGAACATGCTTACAAATTCCCTTATATCATCCAGAAGTTTCATATGTTCAGTGACTTCTGTACAGCAGACTGAATCTGAGTACTCTAAAAGTCTAAAGCAAATTTGTTTCTCAGGTTTAAGCTGGGATACGTCTCTAACATATCAAAGACAGGAATTTTTTAAAGAATACTAAGATGTTTTTCTGTCCTTTTTTTTTTTTTTTAATCTGTAGTACTGAAAAAAAAATCTTGGGATTCTTTAGCAGTTAGGAGTAAAAAATGGAAGTAATTATACACAAAACCAGTTGAACCTTTCAGCTGATGTGTAGCCAAAGGCTAATGTTGCCAGAAGTTCTAAATATGATAGATATAAAGGTAACTGTGTGACCTACACATTTCACCAACTTTGCAGGTTGTTGAGGCAAATAGCTGGGATTCAAACAAGGTTAGAGATATAATGAATATCTGTGTGTGCAGTTATACTAGCTAGTGCAATTTAATACTTATTTAAATGTGAAGGCTATCATGTGCAGGACTTCAAGTCATAAACTGTTAATAAATTGGGTGAAGGAAGACATTTCCCCCAGTAGTATGTAGTATTGCATATTTGACAAAGGGTTATTTTCTCCACATTCTTCCAAAACATCAAAATAGACATCTTATGAGAGGCAGATGAAAAACTGTGCTAATTGCTGTGTTCCTTTTGTAAGGCAAATAATCATCAAAACCACAGGCTTTATGCATTGTACAGGCATAAGAATCCTTGAAAATATTCTTATTGATTAATATTTTTAATTTTGGATATTAAACTAGCATTAAAACAGGAAGAAATCTGATTTATAAACTATTACAAAGTTTTAAGCCTTGATATTATCCTGTTTTTAAAATAACAGGAGCATTCCATTTACTTAGATGGGCTTTGTTTCATACCTTTGTAGCAGGAATGTTGTGTCTTTGGGATAAGATTGTACTCAGAGGATGCTGGAAATGGTTTTGGGGTTTTTTTATGAGAACTATAATAGAAGTTGCACTTAAACAGTTTCAGCATGTTGCAAAAATTGCCTCCATTTATGTAGTTTCTGTGTTCTAGTATTTTAGTGCAGGTGACAGCTGCCTGGTAGTAGAGCTAGCCTGTAAGACAAAGCTGCAACCAAAAGAAACAGAAAAACTGAAGTAGTTATAGTTTCATATTGGATTGTTTCTATATAATTTCACACTACTCACCTGTTAGTGCATTCAACATACAGGAAAATTAAAGCTCGGGTGTGTTTAGAGGTGGTACGCATCAAACAGTGGTTGCATAAACATTACAATAGACTGAAGTTGTCCTGTTTGCAGAATTAAAATAAATAATTCTAGCTTTTCACATATATATTAAAATTAACATATGGAATTTTAAAACAGCATGCATTAAAGTTATACTTCATGTATTCTCTCTAGATGTACTTACTTTTCAGAGGCTAAGCTTTTGGATTTTAATACTGAAACTTTTAGCTGACCTTCCTCTGTAAGAAAACATCCTTAACACTGATGTTATTTTTATGCCTCTTGGTGTTACTAATGAGTTGAATAATTTATGAGGTTGTCATGTGAAAAGGATTTGGTGCAGTTTGATGTACTTTTAGCCTCTGGTGTTGGAATGTGATTAATAAAGAGCTGGAGGCAGATTTTTTTTCCATAGGGCTTAACTTTCATTGTATTTTTTTTATTAGCTTTGTTTTGATAATTCTGTTTGGAACAGTTTGATAGTAAAATGCCCCTAGCTTCCAAAACTAAGCATGATATCACACTACAGAAAGAATTTAAAGCATTTTAAAAAAATCATACTGCATAGTTTTCCTGTAACGGATTTTTTCCTGACCTCAGATACTTTGTTTGTGAGAAGTAAACTATTTATCAGAGCAAAATTTGTTGGGCTTTTGTATATTAATAGCAATTTTTCATCTTGACTAATGATACCTCTAGCACAAGTAAAGCTATTTCGAGCATCAGTAAAATAGTGGAAACATCTTACAAGTTTTTATCTACGTTGACTGACAGTTATCATTTAGGATTTTGTGCATAAATATTGCAGTGGAGGAATGTTTAGTCAAAGCCTAAGTCAGCAAGCTCCTCAGTGTCTACGATCAAAGGCATCAACTTAAATAGGTCTGATCAGGCATTGCAGAAGAGGGCAGGCAGTTTCAGCTGAGCAAAAATCACAGAGCAAAGATGACAAAATTAATCAGTCATTTCTTTGGCAGTAAATAATAAGATATGCTGAGGATTGCAGATGAGAGAATTTCCAGATTCCTTGGAGATGTGCCTGCTTAACACCTGATTTATCTAGGCTTGTGCAGCCATCAAGATATGATCTTGATAAATAAAAAAGTGCNTCTAGGCTTGTGCAGCCATCAAGATATGATCTTGATAAATAAAAAAGTGCTCTACAGCTACTGTAGTATTAAATCAGAGTTGATGTTGAATGTATGGATACTGTAATTGTATAATACTTGCAGTCATCAAGGAATAGAACAGTCTTGGAAATGAAAACTATGTCTGTGATCTATAAGTTTGTTTGTGACAAGTAACAAGAAATGTTAAATTCTACCTTGAAGACCTAAAAAAAAAAAAAAAGTGTCAATTTTAGCTGATAAGGGACTTCTTCCTGTAGGAAAAATTATATATTATCTTCTACTGGAAAATAGTATTCTCTCAAAAAATTTCTGCTACAAGGCAAGTGGGTGAAGTTTCTATTTAACTACAGTCTGTTAGTCAGCCATTGTATGCATGTTCAGATATCTGGTTTTGATAAAATATAATATGCATACATATATGTATGCATGTGTGCATATATATATATATATATGTTCAAAGTACCTGGCAAGTAAAAAATATTGCAATGAGAAATTATAACATATTTCTATAGCTATATACAACTGAGTGAAAAATTACAGCTTATTCCTATGGCTATATACTTAGCTGTCCTTTGAGACTGTGGGTATGTGGGAATCATAGCAGCATTTACAAAAGATGGACTGGAGAATTTTTCCCTTTGGATTTCTCTCCTCCATTTCTAAGTTTTTGATATTAGGCATTGGATTTGTTTGTAATCTGTTAAAAGAACTTTCATATCTGGATTTAAAATTCAAGCATAATTATTTCAGCATTGTATCTGCTGTGCACTTTTGTTTTAGTTAAATTCTTACTTGAATAGAAATATAGATTCATTTCTCCCTTTTGTGAAGCTGAAGGGATACTACTTAGTGCAGTATCAAAGTGCAAGCTATGATGGGATTTTGAACTACCTGGAAACTTTTAGTAGAGTTTTAATTTTATGGTGTCAATGGATTTTAAACAGTTCTTATTTTAAGTTTAGATGGAGTTTCAATGTAATTGATTAAATTGTAGACTGAAAAGGAAGGAAGGAAGAAAAAAAAAAGATTGTATAAAAGATTATAAACTCTACTTCTCTTCCCCAAATTTTACTACCAATAAATGCATGAAATACACAGATATGAACCAAGTCACAGTGATTCTGTACATGTGGTGAAAGAACTGGCTCTTCCAGTTAATGACCTTAACAGTTTACAGTCGTTGGAGATTAGTATAGATGAGACGCTACTGTACCACCCTGCCAGTGAGACAGAATACTGCTCCACAAAGGTCATCTTAAGAGCAAAATAGTTAATTTATTAAGCTTTGGTCCTTCAGTCTTTAAAGATTATGGTCCACAAACCATTTGCACATAGAGGGGCTCCAAGAAAGGCCACATTTTCTAGTATGCACTGGAGGAAATGGACATGAATAACTCAGTACCCATGTTCTAAACATATGTAAGCTGGTCAAATATTTCTAGTGTCTGTGCTCAAGAATATTTGGCCTGGTAAGCTGATTATCATGACAGATCCTGAATGCTTAGAGTGAAAAAGAAAAAAAAAGAAGAAAAGAAAAAAAAGCCTTCAGAATGTAATATGTAATACATTCAGGTTTTGAAACAAAGCTACAGATATGTCTTGTATGTGCAATATGGCAATTGCTTTTGAACTTGCATATTTTAAGTTACTCATTCCACTATGTATTTGGACATCTATTTAGCAACTTTATTTCAAGAGTGGTTCTAGCTGAAGCAGACTGTATATGGCTCCTTCTGGGACTTGTCGTTAGTGCTCTAAGTTTCAGCAAATGCTGTGTGTGCTCATCATCGGAAATACAGTTTCATTATACAAACAGAATTAAAAAGCATCAGGCTTTGAAATCTGAAATGTTCAAATCTGAAATCTACTTTCAGGAAAGCAGCTGGATTTTGATAGACTCTCAAAAAATTGCAGGCAGGATTCCTTCCAGCTGCTGAAGGACTTACATTCCCAGAACATTTAGTTTCAGGCAAGCACTACCTTAAAAGAAAGGCTGTGTGTGTTCCCTGCTATGAAACTGGGAGTCTGAAATCCATGGGAACCCTTATGCGAACTAGGGACTGTCTTCAGAACAGGGATTCTGGGTTTCCCATGGACCCTAAAGGAACATTCAATTTTTGAGGGTCCACAATGTTAAAGAAAAATGTACCAAGATGAACTTTCAGTAACTGTAGCTCTCGAGCAATGCCTCAGTGCTGAGAAGTCCAGAGCAGTTGATTCCCACAGCTCCTGACTTCCATCTCCTGAACTGCTGGGCTCCCTGCCTTCTGCAGTCAGTGTTAGAACAAGATAGAGGGAGGAGACTCCAGAGAAACTGTAAGAAGCTGGTTTCCTTTGGCATGCACCAAATGTTGTTCCAGGAAGCTAAGTCAGTGTTTTACAAACAAACTTACCTTGACGTTTTCAGGTGATAAGACATTAGAAGAAGTCAAAATGTCCCATGAACTGGAGATGCTCAATTTCATCATCTCTGTTCAGAAGCTTTGCTGTAAAATCAAATGCCTTATTCTAGGAAGTCTGAATGCCCACCTAAAAGCTAGTCTTCATTTTCAGATATCCTGCATTTTGGGTTCTACACTTTGATATATTAGGTTGTTGACACTAATGACATTACTAACAACCTAGAGGTGTCTTTTGTTGGTGAAAATACCACCATTGTTTACAGTAAATTCAAGAATGTCTGTCCAAGTTACTGTGTAAATTGTATATATCTAAAAACATTAACTTACTTTTTCTCAGCTTCATAAAGTCCTCTGACTTCATTATCTTTACCCTATCTTTTGTCTGTACTTATTGAAAATGCCTACCATATTTCCAGAACAGTTTCAACAACACTAATTTCAGTACTATCTTTAAGAGAGCAGTATTTTTTCAGTAACTAATGCAAAACTGAAAGCAAATTGAAGACAACTGATACTGGATTATCATTTATCAGAGTTTTGCTAGCAGGCCCTCTAGATGCATGAAAACCAGTTACTTTTCTACGTGTATCTGCAGTGAGAGTATTCTATACATACCATGTAAGAGATTAAAGACCAAATTATGCTTTCAGTTTTGTCTATGAAATATTGCTTTCTATACTATATCTATATGAACAGCTTTTCTGTCAGGGTTGAGTTTGTAGATCTTTTGGTAGGCTTCTTTTACATTTACTTTTACTTCTAAACTGATCCAGATATTCTTTAGATATTCTTTGTTTAGCCCAGGAGGGAGAAGGCTCAAGGGGGCCATATAGTTGTGTGTAAATACCTGTTGGGAGAGAATGAAGAAGATGGTATCAGACTCTTCTCAGTGGTGTCCAGTGACAGGACAAGAGGCAACAGGCAGAAACTGAAATACAGAACGTTCTATTTAAATATAATTAAAAACTTTTTTTTCATTGTAATGGTGGTCAAACAGTGGAACAGGTTGTCCAGAGAAGTTGTGTAGTCTCCATCCTCGGAAATACTGAAAACCCAGCTTGCCAAGGTCCTGGGTAGCCTGCTTTAACTGACCCTGCTCTGGGCAGAGGGTTGGACTAGACAATCTCCAGAGGTGCCTTTCAGCCTTAAGGATTCTGTGATTCTTACAATGGAGCCAGAGCTTAAAGTAGACAGTTGGCAGAACTTAGTCTTCTGTAATATTTTTAAAACCCTAGATTACTTGTATCTTGATGTTCAGGACTGATACTCTTACGTAATTTCTGAGAGACTTAAAACCAAAACAGAGCAGAAACATTTGACTGATACTAGAAATGCAATCCTCAACAACAAGTTACTTTAAGCTTCATAAAACTTTTTGAGGAAATGCAGATTTACATATCACAGAATTACAGAATGGTTGAGGTTGTAAGGGACCTGCTCAAGCAAGGTGACCTAGAGCAAGTTGCCCAGGACCATCTCCAGACAGCTTTTAAATATCTCCAAGAATAGAGACTCCACAGCCCCCGTGGGAAACCTGTGCCAGTGGTCAGTCACCATCAGAGTCAAAAAGTGCTTCCTGATGTTAAGAGCGAACCTCCTCTGTTTCAGTTTGTGCCCATTGCCTCTTGTCCTGTCACTGAAAAGAGCCTGGCTCCGTCCTCTTTGCACCCTCCCTTCAGGTACTTATGTACATTGATGAGATCCCCCCTGAGCCTTCTCTCCTCTAGGCTGAACAGTCCCAGCTCTCTCAGCCTTTCCTCATATGAGAGATGCTTCAGTCCCTTAATCATCTTTGTGGCCCTTCGTTAGACTCTTTCCGGTATGTCCAATTCTCTCTTGTACTGGAGAGCCCAGAACTGGACACAGCACTCCAGGTGTGGCCTCACCAGTGCTGAGTAGAGGAGAAGGATCACCTCCCTCGACCTGCTGGCAATGCTTTGCCTAATGCAGCCCAGGATACCATTAACCTTTGTAGCAGGAGCACATTGCTGGCTCATGTTCAACTTGGTGTCCACCAGGACCCCCATGTCCTTTTTTGCAGAGCTACTTTCCAGCTGGGTGGCCCCCATCCTATACTGGTGCCTGGGGTTGTTCCTTCCCAGGTGCAGCATTTTGCAGTTCCCCTTGTTGAACTTCATGATGTTCCTGTCAGCCCATTTCTCCAACCTGCTGAGGTCCCTCTGGATGGCAGCATGACCCTCTGGCATATCAGCCACTCCCCCCAGTTTCATGTAATGGGCAAACTTGCTGAGGGTACACTCTGCCCCATCATCTAGATCATTAATGAAGATGTTGAACAGGTATGGATCATCATAAAACACTTCTAATATCAATTTGATCATAAGCAGTATAATATTTATTATTACTGAAATTGAGTTTGTTGTGACTGCATGAGCCACAAAAATGTTGATAGTTTTTTTTTTTTTTTACTTAGTTAATGCAGTATCCTGAAAATTAGTAACACACACAATATCAAAAAATAAATTTCTTTGGGGAAATGCAGGTGATGACCCTTATCTAAGATAACTTCCCAAACTAGTATTTATTTAAGTAATGTCTTAAGTATGAATATAGAAAAGAAACTAAAGAACAAAAGCCCTTGACTAAAAAGAAACCCTGTTCCCTCACCCCATTCATGCAAACTTAATTTTAGTCTGTAAGTTGACAATCAATTGTGAGCAGTTTTAAGAAATAGCATCCACTTCATGGACAGAAAACACATGTATGTTACTTGATGTTCGGTGGTGAGCATTTTAAGAATATGTATGCAGTCATTAAATTAATCCATAACAATGCTTCCATGTGTCATCAAGTAAGTCCTCTTTGTTCTTTAGTCTAAATGTGATCTTGCTGCCATGTGAGACAAGCGTGTAAACCATTCTGCTTCACTTGGAGCACCTAAAATAATACTCCTATTACACAACATCCTTTCAGTATATGAAATAACTTCCACATCTGATTCTGAAATCTCCAATGTGCTATGAATGACTTTACATCCAAATTGTGTGCCTGAAGGATTCATGAAAATCTGTATTTTTTTAAGCATAGCGATTTAAGATTTGCATCTACAGCCTTATAATTGTAGCCCAACAGTGCCATCCACTGCTTCTCCAAATAAAATTCCAAATATTTCATCCTCATAGCGTTTTAGGGAAAATATGACATGATAATTGTGTCCTTTTAATATTTTACGTGGTAATTGTCAGATACAGATGAAAATGAAGTTTGTTTAAAGAAAGTCGAGGAATAAGAGCTTACATTAGGTATTACTAGAAGGATCTGCAGAGCAAAATCCTAATCCTGAGAATAATTAAATGTAAAATACTAGATTTCACTTGGTCTTCTTTCTAGCACTTCTTAGCCCGCCCCCAATCATAAATATATTCTCATTAAATATATCTACTATTATGATAATCCTCATTCTTATAAACCACTGTAATGTAATGAAAGACACCTTCAAGGTGTAAACTGTAATGGAATTTGCTTAGGTAGAGTACTGAACACTATTGTGCTGAGTTGTATTGATCACTGAGTGGCTGAGCTTCTGCTGTCTGATTAGGTAACATAAATGAGTTGCAATTGCATCCTAACAGTCCTTTGCAGTCTCTAAATATCTGCTCCCTGTTATATGCTATTTCTAGCATAGGAATTTTCATATCAGCTTTATAATAAGTTTTAAGTACAGATTCATTAAATAGTAATTTTTTTCTAATGATTTCCTCAAATCTTGAATGTCAGAATCTCTGTCTTGACTCTAATTCAAGCTTTTCACAGATCCAAATAGGATATGAAAACTTTTTTTTCCCCTCAAAACCTCTGTGTTGGGTTTCAAATGCCTTTCCTCTGAGATTTTCAGATTATCTGGCATGACCTGGATTTTAGCTACTATCATAGGTCTGAGCTGATAGATTTTACTGCAGAACTTTCTGGCTTTTTACCAGCAGTTAACATAACGACTTCTGTTTCTGACTTCATCTGAAAGCGTATGACTCGGGAATGTTATTGAAGTAATCAAATTGGCCTGCAAAACCATTCCTAAGATCTAAAAATCACAACCATTGCCAGTCTTAGAATTCTAGCTGCATTTTTCTCCCTTCCACTGTTATATTTTTGTGTGAAAAGAATACACAATATCTGTCTGTTCTGCCAAATTAAAGTCATTTACTTACCAAAACCAGTAAATTACTATGATGGGAAATGTTTTCAAACCCATGTGAAGGGAGTATTTGTTCTATTAATTCAGTTCTATCGCTAATTGACAAAGAAATAGAAGCTCTTGACCCATGTATATTCAGTGCATCTCATAGTAACATTTTGGAAGAACATTCTGTCAGTGAAAGTCTAATAATAGTCCTTCAGGACAGCTTTCACAGCTGGATGAACGTAGCTCTTGGGACTCAGGTTTTACCATGTGCTTTTCTTACCTCCTATTTTCTATGCTTTAAGACTCCATATTAAGGAGTACAGCACTTTAAATCTTCTTTGGCTATAGTTAAAAGCACTAAATATTCCATTTTTAAATTTTCTCCACTCTTCTTATTCTTGATGTCTTCTTGACTGCAGGGCTCCGTTCTCCACCTTGTATATGAGTAATTGGAAATACGTATCATTTGTTAAGGGAAAAAGCTGTTTAATAACACCAATAACTGATTAAAGAAGCCAAAGCTGGACCAAATGGGTCTAAAAATGCAAGGTGAAGTTCCACTTCTGCCTGTATGGAGGAAGGTGTTTTCTGAAGACCTGGCTAGGACAGCCTGCCAAGCACATGGCTGGAATGGGGGGCCATTATTTCAGCAGTGCTGCAACCATTGCAGCCTAGAATTAGAAGATCATAGATTTAGATTATAGATTTAAAAAGCCTTTACTCTCCCACTATTT
Organism: Fregata magnificens; assembly: GCA_013389945.1. Lineage (NCBI taxonomy): Eukaryota > Metazoa > Chordata > Aves > Suliformes > Fregatidae > Fregata > Fregata magnificens. The sequence continues at coordinate 5,603 of WAAD01004089.1, read as the reverse complement.
CTGACAGCCAGTAGGAGGCATGACAGGCTTTCAGGCAGTGGGCTCAGGTTTCTGAGAGCCTTTGGCTTACTTGCAAGATAAAGATAAGATAAATTGAGAAGGGCAGATTGCAGGAATCTCTTCGATATATGTGATTCCTTGTCTTTCACAAAGCAAATGGAATCATTATGTGTAGATTACAAAAATAAAGGAATTCATTTTCAGAGACAATATATCTTTTAATATACCAAAGTATTTTTACTCATCTTTTTACATTGCACTACTTTACATTTATCACAGAAAATATATTTCTATTATATCACATTAAAATTATCATAGAGGTTTTATGTAAATAGTAAGATTTGTACACAAGAAACAAAGACTTATCTATATGTACACTGGCTATTCCATATCCCTACAAGTACAGTGAGTTCTTCAATACCACTTATTTTATGTGTTACTCATTTTATAGCGTTAGCTTTGAAACACACACAAAAAGTACCAGTGTAGTGAAACAAACTGGAAGATTTTATGAGATTCAGCATTGTGCCAGGTACAGGCAGGGGTGCAGAAAGACCTAGTGAAAGCACTGTATTAAAAGCCAAATACATGTTATAGAAAAGTTCTCAAATATACCACTAACCAGCATGGCAAGGAAGACATCTTGTTAAGAATTCTATCAGCCAAAGTATTACGCATGTTTCCAGTTGTATATGCTACGCCATGACATGACTTTTTTCTTATCTTTATTGTATGCCTAAAGAGTATATCTCCCAGTGTGTTTGTGTAAAGCCCTGAACATCATCTACAGTATATATGTTTTCCCAGCTGAAAGGACTATGTATAATGCTTGAAGAGTGTTTTGTGGGTGTCTCTTTTGCCATATAGCACAAGTCATTCAATCCCATGCCTTCAAAAAAGCTGATCATGTTGTCTAAATGGCATCTCAGGTCCAGTCTGAATGGAAAATAGTATTGCCAGTGCTTGCAAATTTAACATAGATGTAGCAATTTTGCAAGTATCCCTGCAGTTGCATGGGAGGTTTGCGCTCTCTTGCGATCTTCGCAAAGCAGAACAAAAGACGCCACAGACCCCACGCGGCAGCTTAACGGAAGGTGAAATAAAATACCGCTCTCCTTTTTTCTTTACTGCCAACTGCTGCTAAGATTTCTGTGAGTTAGCTCTCCTTAATATACACACAGGCTTTCTACCTGGGACAGTAATTACCATTCACCTATTTCAGAGAAAAAATAATGAAAATCTTGTAGATGATCTCATTGAGCTGTTTTAGTAATAGACCCTCAGACTCTGCTTTATCTCAGTGATACCTTGTGTACTGCTACTGTTTCGCTTTTCATCTGCTAGACTGTATGAAACAAAGATGTTTTAGAACTGCAGCTATTTTTGTTTAAAAAAAAACCAAAAAGAGTAAAATTCTGGCCCCAATCAAGCAAATAGCAAAGCTTTGATTTTAATTTGATAAATAATTGCGTTTTACGTTCAGGAACAAGGAGCTCATGTTTTTACAATAGCCTGGCCCAAACAGAAGTGCTGTCTGTTGCTACTAGAGCATAGTCCCTTAGTAGAGCTAAAAGTTACACAAATATCCCAGCGTTAGGGCCACACTGCTGTCTCACAAATGTGTATATCCTGTAGGTGCTGCCCTTTGTCTGGTGTTGCTATAGGCATTGATCTACACAGAAATAGAAACAGTTCCTCCCACCAGTTACTGTTGCTGCTGAAGTGAAAATGATGTACGCCAGTTCTAAAGATGTGGTGATCTATGTGAGGATGAAATGAAATTTGCACAGAAAAAAAAAAACAAAACAGTGCAGCACACTGAACCAGTTGGAATTGCACAGTAAAAGACAATGTAATGGAGAGTAAATCTAGATGTTCTAATGACATTATTTTATTGACAAATTTATTATTTATATATAACAGGGACAATGCTTTTAAGAAACAGTTACAGGAGACATTATGTCATGTATAGGAGATTTTGCCTGTGTAAAGACTGCATAAGATGTTCCTTCTGTATGTCTCAAAAGACCAGAATTTAATTTGAAAAGATTACCATTCCAGAAAGCAAAAATCATTTCCGACATGTTGGCAAATGGGTTTCTCGAAGCACTGATCATGAGCTGTTGAGGCTTTCTTCTCTAAGTAAGTAGTCTTGATAGAAATTAAAAGAGTTACCTAACTACTGGAATTATGATAGCTACTATAAAATAATTTTAAACTTACTTCCTACACCTTCATTCTCTGCACTACAGAATGAATTTTTTAGCTGTCCTATTATGTCTCTGTACAGCGCCTGTTTCCAAAGAGCTGCTCTTGTTTGGATCTGATAGCAGCAGCTTAAGTGATGAAGGACAAAGTTGCCTTCTAGCAGACGTAATCGCCCATGCTTTGGCCACAGAGAGGGAGAATTCAAAAATTAGAAGACAGACCACAATACTACAGCTATATCTTTTTTTAGAAAAATATTGGGGTTTGGACCAGTGTCATAGTTTGAAGGCTGTAATTTTTAAATATTAGGTAAGGTTTAGAAATGTTGATGTAGAATACCCCAGTACGGGAGGTAAGATCACATTTCTCACATGCCAGTGCGCTACCATTGGACTTGCTAGCATACACCAAATGTTTGTATTTCTAAAGTGTTTCATTTCTTCCCAAGGCTTCATCATTATTAGCCTTTTCAATTAGAATTTTTTGTTTGTGTGCGGGAAGCAAAATTGAGGCTAGCATATGCGGGCGCAATTCCTCAGTGCGGGGAGTGCCTCTTTAGAAGTCCGACAACTTTGACCCTGTCTTTAGGCTCTGCAAGCAGACAAAGTCAGAACATGGCTTTTGCTGCAGAATGTGTACTTGGGTTAGGTATTTCAAACTCAAAACTAATCTAAAACTTTCAAGACAAAATCCAGACCTGAATGTTGAGACATGACCTGTTTTTCACTTATATGTTATCTTAAAAACTTTTTATCAGATTCTATTTCAAAAGCATNTGAGCTGTTGAGGCTTTCTTCTCTAAGTAAGTAGTCTTGATAGAAATTAAAAGAGTTACCTAACTACTGGAATTATGATAGCTACTATAAAATAATTTTAAACTTACTTCCTACACCTTCATTCTCTGCACTACAGAATGAATTTTTTAGCTGTCCTATTATGTCTCTGTACAGCGCCTGTTTCCAAAGAGCTGCTCTTGTTTGGATCTGATAGCAGCAGCTTAAGTGATGAAGGACAAAGTTGCCTTCTAGCAGACGTAATCGCCCATGCTTTGGCCACAGAGAGGGAGAATTCAAAAATTAGAAGACAGACCACAATACTACANTCAGTGCGGGGAGTGCCTCTTTAGAAGTCCGACAACTTTGACCCTGTCTTTAGGCTCTGCAAGCAGACAAAGTCAGAACATGGCTTTTGCTGCAGAATGTGTACTTGGGTTAGGTATTTCAAACTCAAAACTAATCTAAAACTTTCAAGACAAAATCCAGACCTGAATGTTGAGACATGACCTGTTTTTCACTTATATGTTATCTTAAAAACTTTTTATCAGATTCTATTTCAAAAGCATAGAATGCCTCGTTTAGCAGAATTATTTCATTATTTCATTATCATGTCATACATATTTAAATTCAATCACCTTTTGCTTCTTACCTTATTAATTACATTTTTCTATTGAAATAGTTTGATTATCCTCTTCAGTGGCCTGTCTTAAGAAACCTTTGCTTACATGTGAATATTTTGAATTAAGGATAAATGAAATTCCTTTTTGCTGTCAAACCAAATTGTGAAAATGCATTGCATGGCTTTGAAAATCAGTACACTCTATTAGCAGACCTGTCAATATAAAAAGTGCATTCCATTTCCACCTCTTGCTCTAATAACCTTTTCTATGTTACTCAGAGGCAGTTCACATAATCAGAGTATATTGTCAGCTTACTGGAGTTGGGGAAGCATGAAATGAAAATCGCGTTAATATTGATCCAATTCTCTTACTTGCAAGTGTCCTTGATGTCCTTTCCACTGAGCAATAACTGTTGGTGTGATGTAGTTATTTTCCTTTCAGCTATTACTGTACTTCTGTAAAACAGCTGGAAACACAGTTAGAAAAATTTTATTGCTCTTAATTATTTTTCTTGTGTATCATCTTTGCCTGTTTAAGTGATCCACAGCATATCAGAAAATTCGGTTTCTTTCTACGATCTATCAAACTACAGTATACACCGAGAGGCTGCATTTCAAGCTGACAGGGATTTGTAAAGGTCATCAGTCATGAAATATGAATCCGTTCTTGTGTGTACAAGTTACAGTGGCAAACTACATCTTAATCCAAATATAAACATCTGACTGTTTTAAGTTCCCATTAGAAGGACTTCTTCTGGTTCCAGTCAGAATGAAGACTGCCCTTCAGGATCCTGAAAATGCCTTATAACGTTTGCTGGACTGGGTATATCCAGCTCTGTCACCTGCTGGCTGTTTATGATTGGTGCTGAATCAGTGCAGGATCGTTTCTCACGTGCTCAGAACACCTGAAATCTCAAAGAAATATAATGATAATGTTGATGGCTTCTAAAAATTTATTTTATAACCACTCTGAACCTCAGTTTTCCTATCTATAAACGACAAAAATAACGAGTGTCCAACATGGTAACTTCATCTTTATTTTGTGTAGGACCTTTTATATTAATATGCAACACTTTGACTGTAACTACAAGTGTTTATTGTTTAAAAAGCCCTCAACCTCATCTGAGAAACCTGTTCATTTTGGCCTTGCCCATATTCTCAGTCTCCTCTTTGGTATAGTTTAAATCAGTCTCATTTTTACAATGCAAAACATCTGAGAATTTTTAAGAGGAAAATGTATACAACAGTAAAGTATTTATTTACAAATGACTCACATAAAGAAGATCATTTGGTCAGGAATTAGGTATAAAAATTGGACAAAAATGTCTGGCATATCTATGATTAAATTTTCAGGTGTTTGTCTATTATAGAAAACAAAAATGTGATTTGGCTTTACTTTTGGTGAAAGTAATTTCCAATACAAATGTATGCAATTTTTAATTTCTGTGCAATTTTCATAGGTTTTCTCCCTCATTTCTTCAAAGGTCCTTAATAATGAAAATATGATTTAGATTGCTCTGGCTTTTATTAAATCTATTAAAACCAGCCTTCCTTTAATAACAGTCACTTCTCTGATTCTCTGGGGAAACTAAATTATATGCCAGTCAAAGCTGCCAGTTCCAGAAACACATTGCAATTTAAATAACAACTCTAGCAGACACAGGTGGGGACAGTTCATCATGATATGCCAGCACCAGTCTGCTACTCAAAGCCAGAAGGTCAGTCTCTTGAGCAGACCCAGGGATACCTGGTGCACATTTCCCATGGAGTGAACATAGTCTTAGGAGGGCTGGCTCTGTAGCCGCATGGAAGGATATTAGGCTGGGGTAGAGTGGTCACCATGTCGATGATTTAATCTTACTGGGTTTTGTAGAGGTCAGTTTACAGACTCCCAAGCAGCTGCTGTCCATAACTGTGACCGCTGCAAGGGTCCTGGTGCCTAATCAAGTTAGTAAAGATTAGCAATGAAAGCAGGGGTTTAAACTGTTAAAATATACAAA
>WAAD01004085.1:1762-22869 GCA_013389945.1 Fregata magnificens | reverse complement strand
GGAGAACTGACATATACTAGTGAAATTACATTATTTTGCAACTATGGACCAATGAATCATGGCTTCCAAAGCTCTGCAAAAGGATGAGGATCAGGGCCAGCAGCTTCCTGAAACATTTGATGCCTAACACAATGGAGGGCAGTCATCATATTTCCAGAACAAATTGGTTTGGAAACAATTTGTCTGCCAACTCTTGGGCTGTTACTTTTTTTAGATATTAGAAAATTTCTCCACTTGGAAATCATTGAAATTACACCTGAAATCAGACCTGATTTTCAAAAGGAGCTTTCAGATTATGCTGGAGATGCTAAGGAAACTCTCTGTCTGTAGTTTATATTATAGAAAATGTACACAATGAATTAGCTAAAACCAGTACTAGATTCTTATTTGGTGAAGGGAAGATGCAGGAAGATGAATATATGGGGAAAACTGGGAAGATATATGTCAGTGCTTTGGTGTTTGGCTAGGATAGGATCTCATTTCCTTTTGATGTTGTGGCCAGGACATTGCTAACCCTCGTAAGCATTGATTTATGAAGCCAGATATGGATAAGACAGGAGCATATGGAATACGCATTTCAGTATTAACAGGAACAGAACATTGTAGATAGAAACTTATCTGACTGGATGAAAATGGTTTGTCTCAGGATGCCTCTGTGTGTGTGTGTTTGTAGGCAAATTTCCCAGGAATTCTACTGTATTTGCATATATATATACATACATTATCTGAATACATAATTCATGTTCAAATTATTTTTAGTTATTTGAAAAAATAATTAAAATCATCCACTAAAGGAACATAGGTGTCCCAGAGATACTCAAAGTAAAAGTGATGTGCCTAATAAACAATCATCTGACAACATACTGTTGTGTAAATCATCAGGGCTTAAATTTCTTGTTGAAATCATTTTCTGAACTGCCTGTATGAAGTACTCCTGTGGCAGTTTGCCTTCCTGAAATTTATGGATTGAGTATGTGAAGACAAAAACCACTGATTTGTCTGTCGAAAAATGTATTGATTTAAATACGCCTTCCTGTGTTTTCTGTTTGGGAATAATGTAGTGTCAATTTAGTGGTCTATATAAACTGTTTCATCTGTTATTGAAGTTCAATAAAATAATTCTGGAAAGGCTTCTTCTTCTATTGTAATTAAGCCAGTAGGAGTAACAGGTTCAACAGAGAGCTTTATTAGACTAAGAGACATCATAAGCTTAGTAGGAACAGTGCATGATAACCAAATAAATGAAAATGAATCTAACGGGAGTGGAGAGAAAAGTATATATGCTATGGAAGGCCTAAATTTCAGGGGAAAAGGGAAGGAATACTTGTGGTATTTGTTGTCTGCTTTTCTTCTTTCCCCTCTCATGCTTTTCCTTTGTGAGCTCTATATCTCTGCTTGGTACAGTACCACATAAGAGTGGAATGAGTTTGCTCATCCTTCCACCCGGCCAGAGCTGCCTCTACAGAACAACGCTGAAGTTTGGAATGGCGCATTTGGGGACTGCACCTGAACTGGCACCTAAAAGAAGATAAGGTCCTGTTCAGGTGATTCCACAAGCATCTTTACCTCGTCAGCAGTGTAAAAAAGTAAGCACAATAAGAATTTACAAGGATCATCTTTCTCTGGCATGTCGCTATGTGCTCCTCCTACCATCCATGCTCTGCCTGATAGAGCAACTGTTCTTGGATGTTGGCTTCTTTTTGCTGCAGCATTGTCAACAGGTTGTCCCAGTTTCAGCATTCACAGATTCAGAGTAAGAGAAGAGGGATGCATCATTTGGACTTGCCTCTCATACTCTTAACATATTTTGTCCCTAAAAATCCAGCTAAAAAAGGAAGTGATCTCTCTCCTGCCAAGATGAATTAGCAAGGGCTGCTCACACTTTCAATGAGTCAAGAGTTAAAGCACCTCATTGGCCTTTGAAATTCTTATCTACACTTTAATGTGTCACTGACATATATGAACGTATGTATAAAAATAATTTTGGAACAATGCCTGCATGACAATGCAAGGTACTACAGTCATTGAGGCAGTCTTACTATATGTTGCTTAGCGTGGCACTTTTTTTTTAAACCATATGCTTCCTGGTTTTGCTTATTTTTCCCTCTGCTTCAGTGCCATATTTGCAAGCAATGATAAGGAGTAATCACTGAGCATTATCACATTATCCCTGCATAATTCCCACATTAAATTACCACTGATCAAATCCAAAGAAAGCAAATTCCTCCTTTGCTTCGCTCCCCACTGACTATATATCAGCTACCCTCTTTCTTTACACAAAACATGTAACAAAGGTGCTGTGCAACAGATTCGGTACATGAGAAGAACCAGGAACTTTCTGCTGCAGAGGTGCCCCAAGGCTACTACTGTAACCAGCCTGATCATGGGCTCAGACTCTACAGCTCTCATACGGACCGCTCACATCAGCCTTTGACACCCATCAATGGCTGCCTGGTCTTCTGCCAGACAATTCCTAGGCAGAGTTTGAGATTTTTCTCAATTTAGGGGCTCATCCCAACAGGCCAGCTAGATGCAGTTGCCCTGTTTTAGAAGCTAAATGGCTTGATAGCATACACCTGACCAGGCAACGTCACTTGGCCTCAGTGCCAGAAACTCTTTAGTAAAGAGTCCTAGGCTACACAATGAAGAAGGGATGTCCTGGCTTGGCTGCCTGCAGGACCATTGTAGTATCAGGTATTTTAACAATAGTTATGGCCTGAGATGACACTAAGTAGCTCTCTCATCTCTTTTTCCATGTATGTAAAATCCTTGTCCTACAAGAGAGAGTTGTATGAAATCAAGGCACTCAGACCATTGGCATGTTTTACTTCACGCTCCTTGTGAAAAAAGCACAGCAATAAAACAGAGAGTTTCCTCTTATAAAGAAATTTCCTTGTACTGGCTGTCCTTCTGGGACTATAATATGATCAAAATCAAGCTTCAGTGGCGAGTTGACTGTGTGATGAAATTATGGTTCTTCCCAGCATTTATCAAACTGACACCATGTTTTTCTGACCATGCTGCTCTAAAGGTCTTGGATAAACTGACAGCAGTTCAGGGCAAGAGTGATGCTGCAAGCACTCTGCAGTAGTCTGAAAAGCAAATGAAAGGCACAAACAGGAAGAAACGGAATAGAGCAAAAATAGGATAAAAGCCACTTCATGGAAAGGCGGCCTGTAGGAGAGGACTACAAACTGGGCAGTTTCAGAGACAGTAAAAATTGAGCAGAGGTCCAGAACTAGCCTTTGGCTGGCTTTTGATCTGCCTTTAGAGATGGATAGGCAATGTTTAAAAATATACAGTTAGTGTAAGCTTAGATATGGGCACAGGCATATGTCTAACTGTCGTTGTAGACTTCCTCTGAGAATTTAGACATGGTTATCTATTCTTTCCAAGCAGACATTGATTTGACTGTGGGACTCACTTTACATGCATTGCTACTAAGTAATACTTTGCCTGAACTTGTGAGATAATTACTTTAAAAAATCAACAGATTTCTGAAACGATTATCTTGTATATGAAAAGGCAAAATCTTTAACAGTGCATTATGGAATGGAAATTAAAATTACACTTAGTTGGAAAAAATAATTTATATTTGAAATGCCTAGAAGGGAAGAATCCTTTTGTTATTGTTGTTCTATGTAAAAAAAAAGTACCATCTTGACACATTTATGAGTTTTTTCCAGTATTTTATGCATTCTGGCAAAACACAACTTAGCAGATACCAAGATAGTGAATAAATCTGTTGAAAAAAAGTATATATTCTGTTCAGAAAATCTGATGTTTTGAGAGCTATGTTCCTTAAAGGGAACAAACATCTCTTATGTGAAAAATACATATAATACATGAAAACCAGTATTAATAAATTTATGAAAGGGATTCTAAGATGTGACTTATCAAATAATAACAAATACTGTGCACATAATTTTGAGTAATATGCCTCGGTTCCTGAAATATTTTGTGCAACTACTCTCTGTGATTTTGAATAGGATAGATTCCTGTGATCAGGATATAAAATCCTAATTTTATAATTTCTGAATGAATAATTTAAAAATAAATTTATCTAGAAAATTAATCTATCTTCCAAGAAAGTGATTCTGTAAGCCGTAGCAAAATAATTGATGACTGTTGAGAAAATACTAACATTTTATAAACTTTTAAGAAAAAATGTTGCTCTTTTGCTGAAAATTGAATGTGTGGCCAATATAAACTGCACGCAAATTTAGAAAGCAACAGTGTTTTTGTTTTGTTTTTCTTGTATAAGTGCTATGGTGGAAATGTAAAATATTAAAGTATGTAATTTCAGCATTTTTTGCATTTCATAATTCTGTCTAAAATGACGTGACATTTTTTAATTTGGCTATTTTGATAGATAAAACAAAACCTCAAAGATATGTTTCATTCTGTATTTAAATGAGGTCTTTGCATTATATTCTCAGATTTAATTTTTAGCTAGTAACAAATATATGCTGTATCTATTTAAGCTTCAATAATTTTTTTCATGTTTTTTTCTGCTTCAAAGCATACTTAATTAATAATTATGGCTTCTCATGACTAAATACAACCCTAGGAACTTCCATGTTCCATCTGCTAAAAAGCTTATTGCATTGAGTGGAATATTGTTATGTTTTCAAGCATTTTTTAAAAAATAAATTTTCATATAAATCTATTCTCTGATTCTAAGAAACTGTCACTTTTTTTTTCTGCCTTGGGTCATGTTTTTGTATGTCCTTCTACAACAACTTGTGTTAGACATTCACCATATTTTTTGCTCTCTCAAAAGAAACCAGAACTCAGGGAGAGATTAATCCTGCTTTGTGTAGGATGTGCTGTTTCTCTCTACATTTTTCTCTCGTGAATAATGCAGAACTGTCATCTCCTCTCTTATGCACCATTTTTGCCCTTCCCATTTTCCTAATCAAACTATGAAAGAAATAGTTCTATGCAGTTTCTCAAGAGTAGCTGTAACACTTCAGAGGAACTGCTACATTTCTGAATGATGTTTCTCTCTGCTGTACATCACACATGGAAAAAATGCATTTTGGGGACCACTTCTTTCTTCCTCCTTAGGTACTTTTCTAACTTGCTGTGTATATTATGTTTAAGTGAAAAGCGTAGATGCAGTACAATAGAAATGAACACTAACAAACACAAGAGAGGAATAAAATGTTAAAATTTATCCTACATTCTCAGACACAACCACAGCACAAGTGCTATTTGACTATGGAACTATGTCAGCTCTTCTTTTGCAACCCATATATGTTTTGTAAAAAGTGTGTTTGATAGTATGTGAAATATTTTATTTTATTATGAATGTTCTTAATAACATCCACTATGGGGACTTATCTTTAAAAAATGGTATTTATTTGTAGTTGGTTCGCACATACTAAGTATTTTCCGTGCACTTTCTTCAAAAGAAAAAGGAGAGTAAAAAATCACAGCAAGAAACAAATCCAAGAGAATTACTAAGTAGACCTCAACCTTTTACTTCTTTCATCCTTTTGTGGAATAAAAAACATAATATCTGAACAAATTAACCAATCCCAGTTTATAAAAGAATAAAATATTATATCAGAATCATAAAAACTGCTTCCTCCATAGTGCACCTGTCCTGGACTTGCAGGTGGGGTTTTTTTGTGTGTTATAGTAATTGTTGCAGACAATAGTCAGGGGTATTAGCTACATCTTGCCCATTCCCCCTTTCACCACTCCATACCCCCAACATGTTCAGGCCTTGCATAACCAAGCATAGAAAGACACAAACACCAGTAGCCCACAGGTTTAAAAAAAAAAATAATCATTTAAAAAACATTCACAGATTAATTTCAAAGACTTTATTTATTTTGAAATCTCAGTGTATTTAATGTATGAACAAAATAAGAACTCCTACGAAATTACCTTTCATAAAAACTTTGCCTAGTTGATAAAGTAGGTATAAATTGAAATTGCATCTATGTGGCATGCATGTATGATATGACTCTCTAATATTAAGTTAAATGCATATATTTGAAAAATATTTGTCATGTAGGCTCAAATTGTCACATGCTGGGAATGACAGTGTGGTGCTATAATATTTCCTTGACAACACAAGGGTTATTCAAGTGAAGAAAATGAAGTCTGATTACATGCCATGTATTTTGTTTCTGAAAAACTACACTAATATCATTAAAATGATGTTGTTAGAATGAGAAGCTTTTATTCAATGAAGAATGATGGATAATTTCCCCTGCATAACAGATATAATGGGTGGAAGCCATTTTTCTGATGTGTATGAAGTCCACTGAACAAAAATAGTTGTAATAATCTCTGAAAGCATTTAACTTTACGTATGCATGTTTCTTTAAAACTTTAATTCTTTTGTACCAACGTTTTTCAAAAAGGAATACACAGTACAACCGGGTTCATAGTGCTGCAAGTTGCTGAAAATAGATTTTCTTAAATAGGTTTATACAGACATTTCTATCGATTTACATAAATTTTTATATTGTTATCTATTTAGTAGTGATATTTACAACCTTAATGGTAATTTTGGCTTTAAGCCAAACATTAAAAACTTTTCATTCATTTTCTGCTTTATTGTTTTGATTTTATCCATTTGATTTACAAGAGCTCCAAAAGTACATGAAACTGCTTTAGAGATGTGAAGACCTTTTAATACATCTTTGCTTACAGAACAAAGCCTCAGAGCAGAATTACCTAACAAATGAGTAATCATACTACTTAGGGACAGATAACTGTCTCAGATATGTGAAAAGCATTCAGGTGGATTGCTTTTAATAAAGAAATTTTCTGGAAGCAAACAGTTTCTCTTATCTGATGACTTTTTCTCCAAAAGATTTTGACCCATGTGGTTCATCTCCTTATACAGTTGTGAAACAATACTATAGAGGTGTGTATGAGAAGTAAGTACCACTTTGAAACTACAAGTATAAACATGCCTAGATATTCCAAATAAATGAGGCATATAACAATAGTTATAGAAAGCAACATATACATGTCTGGATTAAAAAAAAATAAAGGAATGACAAGAAGACATCTAAACACATTTCCTTTTGTGCCATCTGCCCCATGTTATTAAAACATGAGAGTGTTCAGAAATTATTAGGAAAAGCTCAGGGCTGGGCTGGTGCTCAGTTCTGTGAAGGAAAAACTGACATCATCGAGTCTGAGAGCTCTTGGTACCTTCAGAATAAATTACAATGTTGTGAGGAAAATAATTGATTGTTATTTATTTTGAATACATGGGGTAAGGTTTTCCCTTTTGTGTTTGTATCATNAATGATAAGCTGCATATTTGCTACCCTGGGCCAACGGTCTGCCATGTTTTTGACAAAATGCTGTCCTTTTGGTGAACTTTGCTCATGATAATATCATTACAATACCGAAACGCACCTCCATCCCAAAAGCTACCCGCCTCTCCAAGGCGCGACCACCCCTCACTGAGCTTGCGCTTTGCATTTTTCTAGTTTATACCTTTAAGAGCGAAGCGAGAAAGTTTTACGCCAATCGTAACAAAGGTACGTATGACTAGAGTCACTCAAGCTCCACCCGAAAGGTAAAAAATAATATAAAATAGCTCAAGAGAGAGAGGATGTTAGGGAAGATACCATCGTCGTGTACCACTCTGATTTCTGGGATCAGTCGACGGGCTGAGCCTCTCTTCCCCCCAATCGGGATGCCTTTGGGTAAGACTCGAACACCAAGTACCTCTGCGCGCAACTTAGAAATCTCTATAGAGTCGCTTTACATCTTTTAACGCGTTTGTTGCCAAGTAGTATTACTCATAGTCTTGGTATTTGCACGTGCTCTGCAGTGATTTTATCCCCGGCAATCCAAAGAACCTGTGTATCTGTTGCTTCAATAAACTGCACTATTCATTAATCTAGCTGTGATAGTTCTCATTGAACGTGGCCCAACTCTTTAAGGGTGGCTGTGGTAGTTCACAGAACGCGACTAGACTGAAGGTGTAGCACGTTATAAGTGCATCCGTAATCGTGATAGTTCAGTGCACTGAACGTGACCGGACTTATAATCCGTGATTGTGACAGTTCCATGTACTGGGCGTGACTGGACTTATAACCACAACTTGGGCTACCTTAGCTTTTAACGCAACACATTCCAAACACCAGGCATTTTTGATTGCAGTGTAAATGCAGATAATAATGCTGACAATAACCATCTCCAGTGGATATTCTGTTCTCATATCATTATCTACTGAAATTTTTTTTTCTTGGTTTGTTTTTTGTGTTCAAGTATAGAATAAGCAATGATGAACCTTCCCCTCCCCCCTTTTCCCCACCCTCAAATTTGTCATACTTTATTTATAGAGACAACACATAAGTACAGAGAGAGCAATGGCCTAGACTCATACTATCTCAGTTGTGGCTCTAAACTGACACACTAAGTTAGGAAGCCTTATAATCCTGGAAAAGTCTCTAAAAACAATTGAGAGCAGTCAAGATCCAAGTCTCTCTCGTGGGAGATTTTGAGTAACCTCACAAAATTTTTTTAGCAGCTGGATCATCAGTTGGTGGCTTCAGCTAAATGCCTAAAGCTGACCATAAACTGGAATGAAACCAGGCCATAAGTAAGGTTGTCAGGTTTAGAATCCAAAACAATAAGACCATTCTGAAGTTTGTAGATAAACGAATTATTAAATATCACCTCCTCTTTCCAACAACAACAAAAAAATCCTGAAAAAGTTTTGAAGGATTATTACAAGTGACACAATGACATAGCAGAAAAGTGTCTCAGGAGTCACATTCCTTACTAATCTTAAAGTCTGTGGAGTAACTGTGCATTACAGAATGACATTTGTCAAGTGATAAAGAGTATAAATGTCTTTCTATGGGGTGGGGCAATGAAAAATGTGAAATCAAGAAAGTAAAATACCTTGTCCTAGCAAATAAGATACGTTTGTTATTGATGTGCTTTTTTGTGCTGAGGTTACTAATGTCAATAATTTTTTATTTTAGAACTGCAATAGATGAACTATTAATTTAAGGGACCATATAAAACATTTTTTGATCTAATGAGTGGGTACTAGGAACATTGCACTACGTACATCTCCAGCCTATGCTTCTGACATTCCATGTCCTGAAACCTGGCTTTATGTCAGCTTCCATGCTTCAAACTTAAACTATACAGAGAAAAATACATCCCCAAATTTTAGCAGATTGCTGTAACAATTGTGTGCGATCAGATAAAGGAACAAATTGCAGTCAGTATTTTACTGGGCCCACCTATAAAGTCCAACAGGTAAAAAACATTTTCTGTGGTCATATCTAGTAAGAACACTGAAGCAAAGAAGTCACGTCCAAATGTGTAACTTCCTAACAAGAGGTATAGGGGACTACAATGTGCTCCTAGCACCCTACCTGTATAAATGTTGACCCAGAAACACTTGCATCAGACATTCTGATGTGTCATATGGAAACATAAGAGTCCATATACCCTGGGCTATTCCTTAACAAAGGCCTCCAAATCAGGAGCTCAGTGTCCTTAGATTTCCTCTACAGCCACTGGAAAGTGATAGGTGACTTGTAAATTGAAGTACTCTATGTCACAGAGACCTCTGATTTCAGAACAGCAGATAAACCC
Organism: Fregata magnificens; assembly: GCA_013389945.1. NCBI lineage: Eukaryota > Metazoa > Chordata > Aves > Suliformes > Fregatidae > Fregata > Fregata magnificens. The sequence continues at coordinate 13,269 of WAAD01004085.1, read as the reverse complement.
CTAAAATTAGATCTAAGGAATGTAAGACCACAGTTTGAGTTACATTAAAGGTAGGGGGTTTGTACCTTTGGTCAAAGTTTTTGCAGCGCATTCTGGCTTGTGACTACACACACAGAGGTAATAGCATTTTACATACACTGGTCATATCTCAGATGGCAACTACCATGTGATTCCTTTTCTATCCAAGTCTAGGAAAACTACCTTGCCTTTGAAACATTTAATATATACTTTGGTATTAATCAGGCACAGTCATTGATCATTAGTAAAGCAGAGAGTAGGTTATGAAATGTGCATCTTGATTTGTTTTCTCTAACTGTATTAATATAAACCATCTGTCTTTCGATAAGATGGTCTTCTCTTCAGAAAGGTTTTAGCTGTGGAGCATACTATTTGCAACGGGAGCTGCAGCTTTCAGTCATTAAGTGATCTGCACTAGGGACCATTTTTATTTTCAGTTGTTTTTTAATTAATCTCTCTAATTCTTTCTTTTCTTCTCAATCAGTTTTGTTTGACAAAACATAGATTCTTTCCACTTTAAAAAATGTTCAGAGTGGAAGTTTAAACTCTTACTTTAGATACCTTACATATTAGGGACTTACAGATATGCAGCTGGTGCTTTAATCTACCTAGATACCAGTGTAACTGTTCCTTGTCTCCTTTCTTTTATTTTGGGGGTCATCTCCTTCTGCAGATATTTGTTTTAAGTATGATTTAAGTATGATCCATCCCTGTTAGTTGTTTCAAGAAGGGAAGTAACTTTTAGCAACATTCTTATTTTGTGTTTTTGGTGTTGATGAACAAATATTTATGCTTCTGTCAGTCTATTTTTAATGTCTCCATAATACAAAGGATTTCTTTTATAACTTATATAAAGTATATAACTGATATGTATACAGACAATGCTGATTTGGAAATTTAAATTAAAAAATTCTGTGGGGGGTTATCAGTATATTTTTCTTTTCCTTTAGATTGATTTTCGAGAATAAGAAGAGAGAGCAAAGGGAGAGAGAGGAAATACATATGTTCAGCACAACGAAATAGCAGCTCAGTTTCTTTTTTGTTTTGGAAAGGATGGAGAAAATTTACTGCTCATTTGCCAGACCAATAGCTTTATTAACAGAAACGTTTAAGGTTACCCACCTAAAGACAAACAGACACTTCTGTCAACCTAGGTGGAGTGTCAGTTGGGCAATACTCTTTTGATTGGCCTTTGCAGGATAATAAGCTCAACTAAGTTACCCTTCAGAGAAGATCAGTATCATGTTTTCGTACACGAGGGGTATAAAAATCCTTTGCAATTCTGTTATGCTCATTTATGTTTCCACGTAAATGAAGAAATGTTGGGAGAATCTTCATGAGTGGATTATGCTTTGAGGTTCTGCGAGGAGGCCTTATGGAAGGGCACCATGAGTTTGCCTCTGATGCTTACTTGCTTAATAAATGTCCTAGAAATAAGTAGGGGGTGATTTAAAACTTGTCATATTGTTATTTTAAATTGTTATTGAACATTTATGAAAAGGTCTGTCACTTCTTGTTACTGCTGGGAACCTTGCAACCACTTACTTCAGCTAAATAGTGACTCATAATCTGACATTCAGATTATTTTCGTGAACTTTACAGGGAGAAGTAGGAAACCAGAAATCCAGGACTGCATCAGATGTTGTCCTAGCCAAATACCACTCTGACATGCTACCACTTCATACCTTTTTTACATGTGTGGAAATGATGCTGCAGAATGAAGAACAATAATAATTCTGACCTCAATTTCTGCCTAGTTTATCTAGTTCTTTTCTTGCAAGGTTTTGTAAAACAAGAAAAAAAAGGAAGGAAGACACAACTTGTCTATTAAATGGTTTAAAGCCTTTTTTATTCTAGAGGGCTACACAAACCTGTGGAGATACTACTGTAAATTATTAAAATATTGATAATGGAAACCATATTTCAGGGGAAATTTAGTCCGTCACAGTTATCTGAGAAATGTTCATTATTACCAGTACCTTGTTGTCTACATTAACACACTGTTTTTCTCCTCCTTCATGCACAGATAGGGAGAGAGAGAGATTAAAAAAAAACCCTGCTGTATTGTAAATGAACATAGTTTTATGTATTTCCTTTCATAACATAAAATTATTGGGTGTCAAATGACCTGCTAAACAAAGAAGATAAGCAAGCCACTTAGGTATAGCTAATAGAGTGTCAACTAAAGCTCCAGCAATATGTTACAGTCTACCAGCTCAGTAACACTATGTAGGCAACAATACTCCATGACCCTTAATTAACATTATAAAATAGCTTCACATGTTTTGGAGATTATAATTGCAAGATTTTACAAAGACTAAAGTGGTTAAAACATACTGTGCATTGTTGTGTATTGCATATATAGGTTAATAAGATCTAGCTGGAAAAACATTACGAGTTCCAATTATGGAACAAAAGCTACCTTTTCTGTTCAAGATGAGTGTTCTCTATAGGCCTTTAAATTTTATTTAAAGGCTAATTTCTGCTCAACAGCTTTTCTTAGGTTTTATAGCAGGCTGATATTCATGCATTATATAACATTTGAAACTTACAAGCATTATTCAAAACAAAATGAGGTTTTCTCCTGATTAATTTTTTTCTGTTAGGATAAGGGGAATATATTTCAATTATTATTAGGCTAAAATATGATTTTTAAAAAATAATTTGAGATTTTAATGTATGATTTCCTTGCTGTAAATATTTATGTGAGTGTGTATGAAAAGGGGAAGAAAAAACTTTTTAGATTAATGTTTCTCACTTTCCTCAGAAGACTATGCTACTGTTAGAGATTTAGTACTGTAAGAAGCAATCTGTATATTCCATGAAATTAATTATTGTATTTTCAGGAACATGAAAAGCTGTTGTTCTTGGCAGACAAGAAGACCAACAAGCCACAAAACAGAAGAAACTAAGCTAACAAAGTCAGTTTCACCATTTTCACAGGGATTCCAATCCCCCACCACTTGAATCTAGCCAGAAGCTCTGTTGTTTCAATTGATGACCACTATTCCTCAGTCTGCTGTTGTGCAGTGTAGTAAAAATCTTGGCTCTCTCTTCTCAGTAACCTCCTCACAGTTATGGGAAAGTGGCTGTGAGGTGCCCCTGAAGCTGTCTCTGGCCCAGGCTGAGAAAGCCTTTCTCCCCCAGCCTCTCCTCATGGGGCAACTGCTACAGCCTTGATCATCCTGGTAGCCCAGGACTCACTCCAATTTATCAACAACTTTCTTCTATTGGGTCATTTCTCAGTGATGGAACCATAGACATGATAAAACATGGCTGTGGCACCAACCTTACAGTCAATTGTTAACTTGCAGGATCCAAACACCCCTACCAGAGCCATTCCCCATCACCTGTAGGATCAAGAATATCACCATTTTCAAGTCTAAAGGAAAATTGAAATGAACTTGACAACATGCTTGGTCCATGGAGAATCACATCCAAATATATGTTGCCTAGTGCGTATACTAGATGTTCATCAAGCTTTATGTTTTGCAAGCAAAAATATTATTTATGGACTGTGTTGAGGAGAGATATAACTGATGCTGCAATTCCATGACAGCGCAAGTCTAAGTCAGTGTTGTTACAATCTCACATCCCAGCCTCATGTTTCTTGTGCTAAGAAACTGCACAAGAAGTTACCTGGTCTCACAGTGGGTCAGCTGGGGCTTTGAACTGGTCCTTCCAAAAAAAAAAAAAGTTTCATAATTTTATAGTTTTCTCCAAATGTTGGTGCCTGAAATGGCTAGGAAAACAGAAGGCATGTGTCTGAGCACAGTAGAAGACACCAGGGCCATGACAGTGCAAATTAAGATCCCCCAAGCCAAAAGATAATTGACTGAAAGCAAAATAATGTTATCCAAAGAAAAGAAATCAGGAAAAACATTAAAGCTAAAGGATTTTCTCTTCTAAATACATCCTCAAATGACCATAGAAACTGTTGACAGAGGCTTCTTATAGCTCCACTTTTATATCTTACTCATACAGTGGCCAAGAGAGATACAGGTAGAGTGAAGTAAGAAAACTCAGATCCATGTTCTGTCCAGATGAAAAGAAAACCAGCTCTAACTTTTCTCCCTACGATTTATCTTAGATTTATCTTATTAATCCATTTAGCATTTATCTTACTCCTTAAGAAACGTGCAAAACTGCTTCTGACAGGGAAAAAATATTTTAGAAAACAACTTTAAAAAAAACCCACTATTTTTATGTAAAAATGTCCTCCTTTTTCATAAATTAACTGGATTTGTAGTTGGCCAAAGTAGTTTTTTATCAAATTTCAACATTCACAGGGTCAAGGTGAAAATTAAGGTTTAGACACCGACATATCAGGTGCAAACATCACGGCCCAGGCACAAATTTGAGGCCTAGAATTTTAATTTATTTTATACATAGAGTGATATCCTGGCTGAGGTTATACCTCTAACCTCACAGCTAATGCAGAGATGCTTAAGTATACACATGTGTCTAACCACTGCACACTATTAGCAAGAATTAGTCTGCTCAGAAATTTATTTGCTGTGTCTTAAGAGTTAGATTATCTAAAGCTTACTAAGAAATACTTCTAAAAGGCAATTCAACCCAAAATGGATGTCTCAGGCCTGACAAATTCCCTTTCTAGGTTCTTGTACTTCTGATATCCTAAAGAAAGCCCAGAATGAATAGTTTAGATTTACAGACATAGCTCTTAGATATCACAGGCTAGCCCAAATTAAGATCAATTTCCATGTGAAAGGAATTTGATGTTTTCAGGTGCTAAGAGGCACATGCTAACCCATTAGTGCAGGGGATCTGCCTCAATAAATCCCAGATCCATTGGACCTCCTGAGTATGCACTATTCAGGAGATAAATATTTATTTTTTCTGGTTAGTACTAGTCAAAGTGATGGCAGTCTACACTCTTCACAAGTTTATATACACAAGAACCAAGGCCCAAAAATGGACCCTTAGGAATAAGACAATAAAAATACTAACTTTAAGAAGTAGTTACTGTAGAAAAATGAAGAATAATATCTGATTAAATATCTGTTTTCTGTTGGATCCATCCCAATCTTTTATGTAGCAGCTGGAGACCAGTGTTCTGCAGTACTGTCTTCTTCTGCAGACATTTTGTTTGGGTAACAAATAGATATTTTACATGTCATATTACTAGTTAATAGATTTCCAACAATAACAGGCCTTTTTCTGACAAGTAGTACTTTTAATCACAATTTTAGCAGTTATATGTGTTGTAACTGTGCCCACAAAGTTATAGGGGTTAACAACACTTTATATTTGCTCTATGAAATGTACTAGTCTCATGTATTGTACCTTTACCTCTCCAGCACTTTGCCTCACCATTTCAATATTTTAAGTCGCATTAACTAGGGAATTATTTCTGGAGGTACCTGAGTAGTCATTAGGAACATAAGCACTAGCAGTGCTGTAAGATCTAAACCAAAATACACAAGACTGAAGCTCATGACCAAGAGCCTCTCTGGTCTCTTTTCTGAGGGGCTGTAACACAGCCATTGAAGAGTGCCAGACTTCTCAGCCCAGCACGGGAGTCCAGCACCACGAGAACAACCCCGTGCCAAGCCAGACACCTGACTGCTATACGAGAGGATCTCAGATGGGTCTATACCTGTTTGTGAAAACAGTTTGGAGCTTGTGCGGATAATTGATTTCTTTTTCTGCTAACCTAATAGGCACTGAATGAGGTCCCATATTTGTTAAATCAATGCCATCTGTGTTGTATTTCCTCCCACCCTCCTCAGCATAGGCATATTTTGATATTATTCTAGTCTGGAGCACACATTTTTCTTTTTAGTTTTAATTTCTTTATTCTGTTTGCCATATGAGAAAAAGAATCAACACATTTTACAGAGAAGATGCTTAGCACATATTAAAGTTTAAGTATATTGATTTTTATAGATCTTCAGTCTGGAAACTTTATATCAGTACAAAGGTGCTGCTAATAAAGTTCAACATTTTTGTTAATAATCCTTTAATCAGCTGCCTGGAAAATCCTAAATCATAAATGTGCTATAAATGTTGGAAGATTATCTAGATTAAATCATTGCTTTATTAATCTCACCAGTCTTACATTATGGATGTAAAAGTGTTATATTTTAGAAGTAAAATATGGTTATAGACTGGTATACTGTAAGAGAGATATGACATTTCTGTCTGGTTTTCTAGATGTTCATATCGTTAATCACAGATTTTCTTCAACTCACCCTACAGCCACTATATTAATCCCAGCCCCAGAGCTACCCTTGTCCAAAAGAAATCAGTCCATTAATGATGTTTAGAATCAACCGGAGACTGAGCTAAGTGACAGTTTGCCTGCATGTGCTTTTTACAGCACACATTTATAAAGTGTTTATAGATAATTAATTTTCTATTTGCCCTGCTTGGGAAAAAGATAAGTGATGGCATGTGATTGTGCAGAAACAGTATATCAGAGGGAGAAAATTTTGACTGACCACTAAAGGAAAGTAATTATTTCAATGATTATTGAAGGAATGTGAAAAGATAGGAGCACTTTTAACCAAGGTCCTCCTGTTTAGTCGCAGAGAATGAGCTGAAAGGACTTGTCTCAATCTATGGAAGAGAGAAGGGATTTAACCTTATATCTTGCAGATTTCCAGAAGCGTAGGAAGATAAAGTACCTCTGCTCATCCCCAGCAGGTCATTCCGTGGGGCTGACCCTCTACTGGATTTTTCTCTAAAAGGATGAATCTGGTAAGTTAGTGATAACTGTGTAATAAATGAAACCTCTGCTAGAAGAGTTCAAGTGTTCCCAAAAGGAAACAGTTGCAAATCTTCTGTCCTGCTTTTTCCCTCCACTCTTCAAACCTAACTTCTGCAATGATGAAGAATGCAACGATGAATAAACATGACAGAAAGAAAGTAGAAAGGATGGAATAAGGTGATTCAAAATGTTCAACTATGACATAGTTCTTAAAAAGGCAGGTTAGAAAACACCCTTCTGCATGTCTGGAATTCACATTAGGTCTGGCACTGGTTTTATCATATTACAAGTCTTTACACACTGAAATAAGTAAATAGTTTATCTGGATAAACCTTTATCCTAAACCATTATTAGGATGTATAATTTTTCTATTAGTTCTAGCCCATAATTTATTTTTAGGGAATAATTTTAGCAACTAGTAAGAATTTTAATTCTATTTAATGAGCATTTTTAATCAAGAGCAATATGTTATTATGGCAGCAGGATCTTTATTTTTAGCCAAGAAGGCCAGATTGCTTAGAGGAAGAGAATTAGCTGGAAAGTCTTCATGTTTTTAAAATCTAAACATTATGTGCTTCAATATATGCAACAACTGGCCTATTTCCTTCCTCCCTTCCATCCTCCCTTCCTTCTTTCCCTCTTTCTCCCTTTCCTTCCCTCCTTCCCTCCTTCTTTCCTTCCTTCCTTCCTTCCTTCCTTCCTTCCTTCCTTCCTTCCTTCCTTCCGCCTTTTTGCCTTCCTCCCTTCTTTTCACATAATGTAGCTCAGTAATTCCTTTTTCCTATCTTACAGAACCACAAGGATACATAATACTTAAAAATACAAGAATTGGCAAGTACAACACTTGTAAAACCTCTGTAGGATGATTTTATTTCAAACTGTAAGTCAAGTGCATTAATCTTCATCCTGGTTTTAAAGCCATGAAAAAATACGAGAAGGGTTCTTTTATCCTGTTTCCTTCCCTTCTCCCCAGAGCATGAAATTATGGTGAAATGTTGCATAAACTGGAGGGAAAAATTCCATCAAGTGCAGTATGGCTAAATATAGAGGTAACTCAAGTTTGTGCGGCACCAGAAACACACAAAGTTCATCAAACTCTGGCTAAAACTTTAAAAAATTGAACAATACATATGATGCCAAGATGTATCTTAATATGTAACCTTAATTCACATTTCCTTTCTTGTAGTTCCACATTCACTATCTAAAAATAGGCAGGCATTGACTTTTCCAGACAGAAAACAGTTCCTCTCTCCCTCTCGAGAGTTCATTCCTAAGTGTCTCATAAATATAATAGCTTGATAAACAGAAAGGAAAAGTTCAAGGAGATGTTCACTTTCCTTTCCTATTGTTTGAGCTAACAGTCTACAGAAAAATAAAACGCTATATGGTGGTGATGGTGGGCAAAAACTTTTTTATTTGCAGAGCTTCCCAATAGCCAAGAAAGAAAGTAAAGATTTATGTATTGTTAATGTTCCCCTTAGTAGACTCGATGCCTCCTGGACTAACTGAGGGAAACCAATAAACCATAGTTAGTTCCTGAAAACTTAGTTTACCTGTACCATATATCTACTATGGAAATTTGTAATTCTCTATAAACCTTGTCTACTGGGACCTAATGCACACTGAAAATTTTAGTCTTGGTCTTGATCTCTTCTTATTTTCCATCCTTTTACTGTTATTACTTCCAAAGCTTGGTTACATTTTCTACTAGGCCTAGGAATGGGACAGCTGTGATTCTGAGATTTGTTTATGAATCCATTTATGTCCTGATCTTTGTGAAGCAATCAACCAATATCATTAAAACTCTTTCTTCATTCAGGTATCTGAATGCACTGTCCTTCTCCTAGCAATTATTTCTCATGCCTAAATAAACTCATGCCTGTGACAGTAGGATTTTGTATCATTTATTTTATTTTTCAGCCTGTGATATATAATGTTTCTTAAACATTTTTTACCTATTTTTATATAGTATCTAAAACAAAATTCAACAGTATAAGCAAATTCATCAATAACACTGTTATTAACAATTCCAACACTTTTTTAACAAGTATCTTGATACTTGTATCGGCCTGAGGTGTGAAATTCCTCATACTCATTATTTGGATTTCTAAATTCTTGTGTGTAGGCATATAAGAAAAAACATTACTACAGATAAATACAGTGCATATCCACAATGTGTTTAAATGGAAATTTCTATCAGTGTAACACATGAGAACTTTAAAAAGCATATTTTCACTTCCATGTTAAACAAACACAACTGAAGCATACTGAGAATTTTTTTATTTTCATATAATTAACAATAAATTTCCATTTTGAACACTACACTTAATATTAAGCAGTACTTGTAATCCATGTCTGCAAAGTATGATATTTTATAATGACATCTCATTGAGAAACAAAGTGGTGAGAGAGAAAGTGGTTGAATTAACAGCATTGAAATGTAAAAATATACTCAATCTATTACACAACTTTTTAGCTATGAAAGGCACCCTCAGAAAATGCATAAGAACAACTGCCTGAAAGTGCCAGGAACCTTTTCTTCGTGAGGTTTGCACACAAAAAATACCTAACTATTGGTGAGGTTACCAGAGAAACAACTTCATAGCAAGGTAAGAAACCAGACTATATGGTGCTTTTTCTTTAATGGATTATGTAAAATGGTACAATATGAAAATACAAGATGAAATTTTATCAAATTTATTGGGTCTCAAGAAAACATAGTGCCATCATATTTTTTTTTTTATTTTATTTTGCTTTATAGATGACCTGGTTTTGAGCAACAACAGCAACAAAAGATGTTTATACATTATTTTCATGTTATTTACTACTAAAATAACACAGACCGTCTATTTATCATGCAACAGGTGCTCTTAAAGACTGGTAATTTTCATCCTGCCGTATACCATCTAAATGTGTGCTTTCCCTAACATAACCTGAGGAAAATATAATGTACACCATACATAAAAGGAGTAAATTTACATTTTCTATCATCTCTCTCTGATAAATTACGCAACTACCTTTCCTGCACTTATAAAATAAAGTAAATTTCATAGAGCAACTATTTCAAAAATAGGATTAAATGGCTAAAGTAAAGACATGAATAAAAACCTGATCTACAAAAAATTTCCAAGTACGTAGTCCCTCTGACTTTGTTCAGCAAGGTAGTTTAGCATGTGTTTATGATTGCCTTCCAATCAAGACATCAAAGATGGGCAAACATTTTCACAGGGATTTAGCAGACAACAAAAGCAGCATGACTATTAGTAGGTTATCATCAGGCGGAGGGTATGGAGGTGCATGATGGGTAGTGAATTATATTCTGTGAATGAGTTTGAAATTTCTACCATGTACTGTTTTCTCTACTCCTCTCTCATGAGACTTCACCTGAAGTACTGCGTCCAGGTCTGGGGCCCCCAGTACAAGAAAGACATGGACCTGTTGCAGCACGTCCAGAAGGGGGCCACAAAAATGATCAGAGGGATGGAACACCTCTCCTGTGAAGAAAGGCTGAGAGAGTTGGGGTTGTTCAGCCTGGAGAAGAGAAGGCTCCAGGGAGACCTTATTGAGGTGTTTCAATACTTAAAGAGGGCTTATAAGAAAGATTGAGAGAGACTTTTTACCAAGCCCTGTAGTGACAGAACAAGGGGCAGCAGTTTTAAACTGAAAGAGGGTAGATTTAGATTAGATATAAGGAAGAAATTTTTTATGATGGGGGTCGTGAGGCACTGGAACAGGTTGTCCAGAGAAGGTGTGGATGTCCCATCATTGGAAGTGTTCAAAGTCATGTTGGATGGGGCTTTGAGGAGCCTGATCTAGTGAAAGATGTCTTTGCCCATGGCAAGGGAGGTTGAACTAGATGATCTTTAAAGGTCCCCTCCAACCCAAACCAGTCTGTGATTCTATGATTCTAAAGTAGGTATCAGTAAAAGAACTTTTTATATGCTCCTCCTCTTAGACTAATATATAGACTTCAGTAAATTTGACTAAAGTTTCTTCTTTATAATGGTAAAACTGGTATAATGAATCTAAACACATCTAGATATCAAGGTTTCTTCCAAATATATTTTTAATCTGAATCTGTGGCTTAAGTCTATATTGAAATCATTCAAAATAGATACTCAGTGAAAAATTCTGATGGTCTAATGCAAGGTGTCTTGTTCATTTCAGTCAGACTGTTCACATAAATTCAGATTTATGCATATATGCACATAGCAAAAAAAAATCCACACAATAAAGACCATAACTCATTCGTTATCAACATTTTTCTGATAAGAGAAAACTAGTATGGAACAGCTGCTCGTTTTGATTCTTTCATCCCTGTAGAAGCTAGATCAAATGTTTTAATGACACTTTTCAGATTTCCTTGTCCCAGTGAAAATCCATTTTACAATATTTTATGACCATTTATGATAATTTAATATCCAGAATTAATTTGCATTATTTTGTAGTGACATACTGTGCCTTGAACTGAAATTTTTAATACAACATAAAGAACTTTTGTGACTATTTTCACAGCAATCCATGAGAAGACAGTTGATATTGATTTCCACAGGAAAAAAATATGCTTGTGTTAAATATATCTCATCTCACCAAAATCTGAGAGAAGATGAAGCAATCTAAGAGCAAGAAAACACTGACTAACTGTCTTCATGACTTTTTGACAGAGTAAGATTTCCGCATTTTTTTTTAGTACTTCTCCTTTTCATCCATATTTCCATAAGTAAGAATGATAATTAGCAGGAAGTTACATTTTGTC
>WAAD01004083.1:21482-39602 GCA_013389945.1 Fregata magnificens | reverse complement strand
AAATTAATCTTGTGGTTCCTCTTGTTGAATGTCATCATGAATGTCTCATCTTAAAATTTCTGGGTGTGTTTTGATACCTCACTCATTGGAATAGCCTATCTCTAAGAACTCCCACTTTTCAGTTTTCTCAGCTTCTTGCCAGTAACATTGTTTTGTCTAAGCAGGTGGTCAGACACTGCAACTTCATTCTGTTTATCACCTGTTCTTTATCCAAATAAATTCAAAACTAAAACCATATTAAGGTGAAATTTAATTTTGCAGAAAACATATTAATTTGCTTTTATAGTGCATATAATTGGNATCTAAATTGTTTTGACATGACAATGCTTGCAATACTTCATTTGCACAAAATAACCATAAATTCTCCTGATTCTTGTCCACTTAAAAGGTGTTGAAATAAAGGTTATTAATTTACAATGATCAGTAATACCTGTGGCATAATTCTAGATACAAGATAGGCTATCTTCCAATGAAGAAGTTATGCCATTTTGTTTCCTGATGTTTCAAAATTAAAATGCTGTTTTTAACTTGTCTTTGCATACTTGCAAAAAATTATAGTTTCCATTTAATTAAATGTTTGACTACTTTTGGCCAGGTTTTTAGTTTTAAAAAGTTGTCTGATGATGAGCTGGTGTTAAATGCGGGGAGAAACACCCCAAGTGTTTCACTCTGATGCAGTTTTCATTTCTTTTGGTTATGGCTTGTTGTCTGTACTGCATTTTGCTTTAGGTGGAGAATAATTTTTTTTGGTTTTGCACAGTAAGGTGCTGCACAAACAATGTATGTGTTCTGGGAAGAAACGCTGTGGAAATGTTTGGTGAAAAATAATGTAGTTTAATATTGCCCTGGGTTTCCTACCCTGATTGTGGTTTGAGAGATAACAATGAATGACAGCAGTCTTTCTGTTCAATCAAATTGTTGCTATGGTATATTTTTTCCTGTTTTGAATCCACTTCAGCTTTATTAGGGGACTACAATCAAATAATAAGGGAAGTGGAATTTATTTACTTACAGTACTTATTTTAAAACTCCGTAGGGTGTCCTGTTGTACCCAAGTACTACTATGTGCCAGCTGATTTTGTTGAACTGGAAAAGAAGAACCCTGGCAGTCAGAAACGGTTTCCTAGTAACAATGGACGCGATGGAAAGTTGTTCTTGTGGGGACAGGCAGTTTACATCATTGCAAAACTCCTGGGTAAGAGGCTGAGGATTCTAGCAGGTTTTGACTCATCAGAAGTGAAGGATATTTATCTTGTTTTTCTTGAATCTGAACAAACACATCAGCTTGAGTTTTGAGTGGACTGTGGGTGGCATGTGTGTCCTCTGCTTTGTACATATGCTATAGGCAAAAATTGCTTTTTATTCTTTATGTCAAAATTTTATGCTGCGTGCAGCGTACTGTGAAGCTTACTGGAATATTTTGTAGAATACTGAAAATCTTCTAAACATGATAGGTTTCTTTTTTGCTGTTTCTTTTCCTGGCTTTCCCTCTTATTTCCTTTTCTTCATGACAAAACATATTAACATGACACTTTCTGGATTAACTATATCAGCTGCACCTGTACAGTCACATTTGTAAGTGATCTATAGCATTTAATTCAAATTATTTACTGCTTTAAGCAAGACAAGTTTAAATTTTGAATAGTTGCAGTCTCAGATAAAGTTAATGTTTTCTTCAGTCTGTGTTATTTTTACCCGTTAAAATGGAAGAGACTAGATGAGCATTTGAAAGTGCATTTCAGAGTTTGGCCATTGAAGGTTGTTATGGTGAATTTCAGTCACAAATGAACTCTTGGTCTCACTTGAGAGGATTCAGGGCTAATGCAGAAAGAGTTGTTAAGTCAGAAAAGTCTTCACAGTTAAGATTTTTTTTTTTTTTTTTGAATATTTCTTTTAGGAGAAAGATATGTTACTTTAGCATGCTCAGCATTTACCTGGTAATCAGTAGATTGAGTTCTAAAAATGTTTTTTCTGTGAACGCTGCAAAGGGAAACGTTGGGCTGTTGGTAGTAAAAATGAGAAAGATTGAAGGGGAGTTTAAAAATTCAAGACTTGGCAAGAACAGTGGTTGTGTCTTTAGGTATGGAAGAACAGAGTCCGTCTGGTGCTCCACCTGTTTGGTTTCACTGAATTCCTTGCATAATTCCTTTTTTAGCCAACAGTGTGAAGTAAATGCAGGCAATCTCACCTTTAATGAAAAAAAAATTAATTCAACCTTTTAGTATTAGCCAAGTAATCCTCAAATGTGTGTGCAGAAATACTGTAGTAATTCTGCTAGTATTCATCTTGTACTAATATTTGTGTATTTCTATACCTGCAGAATACTGGTTAAATAAATTGTATTTATTGTTTGCTAAATGCTGTTTGAGTAACGCAACTTTCTTCTGTTTTGTTTCAATTCTTTCCTTAGCTGAAGAGTCTTACACTTTTTTTTTAATAATTGTGCTGAATCTCTTTTTGAAATGTTGTCATTAGTAACTGTTTCCTTTATTGTTTTAAAACATTCTCTCCACTGTATTCACTACTTTCCCTTCCTCCCTCTCTTTTTTCAAAATATTTTTTTTCCTTTTCTCTCATAGTCTTTGCAAGTAGGTTCTAGAAGTTTCATCGCAAAGCTAAATCTCTTCACCAGTGATTGTTATATCAGGAATTTCATTTATTCATACTAATTTATAATTGGTGCATTTAATTTTGCTCCTTTCTGGGTGAAAACCTACCTGAATAACAATCTTGTCCTTGGTAAAAGTCTTTGTGTGTGTTACTTTGCTTGTTGGTGGTTGCTAATTAAATGGAAGCGTGACTCCAAACACTTTGATTTCTGGGAAGGCACTGGTTTCCCATTTCATCATCCATTCCAGAAATTATTGTGTTGCCTCAAGGGTAGCAATTAATTTGTATTTGCTCAGCCTCCTTGCTTCTGTTGTGTAAGCGAGCATACAATATAACCTTTTTAGATTCTTCTTCTGTCTGTGGGCCTAGTGTCTGCCTGTTGCGGTCCAAATTTTTCTACATGCAGCAACGTGAAACTGGGTCAGTTCTTACACGTCTCGCTGCCTCCCACAGAGGGGCAATCTGAAGTAGTGGAGACAAAATTTTGATCCTGCTTATAAAGGCTCTGAACAACAGAGGCAATGAAAGTGTCTGCCTACCGCTGTTGGAAGTCACCACATGCTTGTGCAACTTCAAAAATTGTTTATGAAGAAAAGCATGCATTTTGCGGATGGTGATGGAATTTTTCATAGAATTTCTTTCTTGCTCTGGTTGAGGAGGTTTGTAAAGCCTTTATGGTAGGGTCCCCATTTTAGAGCAAGGGAAAGGGATGCCAGGTATTCACCCGTTTTACGCAACAGAAAATTCAGTCAGTTTAGTCTTTCATTTAGTAGCTCTCTTATCTTTCCTGTGCTCTTCCTTATAATTTTTGTATCTTGTTCTGTGGATTCAGTGCTGCCTAGAACTAAGTTAAGAGTTTTTAGCAATACTTTTTAGAGCATAGACCAAATGGATTAAATGTTGTCAGCTTTTGCTGATGTAAATAATGAGCTAACAAAGAAAACTCTGCATTTGGGTTCCGATACACTTGTATTTATGATAATGGTGATGAATATTCACTAAGATTCTTCAAACTCTACAATTTTCTAAAATTGTAAATATTGAAAGCTTAAATTTTATATTCATCTATTGGTATAGTTGTTTTAAATACGAAATTGTTTTGACTACATATTTTAATTACTGAGCAGTGTAAATCAATGTAAAAAACCATGGAAATACAACACCTATTCTGGAAACCACTCTTGCTTTTAAGAACTATGAGGCAGAGTCTTTTGATCTTGCAACCATTTGGTGAATCAATTTTATAGCATCAGCAGTACTACAAATAATTTAAGTAACTTCCATGCCTGTAGCCAGCATGAGAAGTCTGACTGTGTGGACTGCAGCTTAGATGACTGTTTTTCTTAAAATGTATTTTGGTAACTCACATGTCAGTATATTAATAAATTGTCCATGGTAATTTTTCATACCCTGGCTTTGCTTTTTGTTTTGTTCTTTTGACATAACCACCTGTACGTGGATCATGACTCAGCAGGAGTAGTGCAGAGCAGAGGAACAGGGTCCTTTCCTGGCAGGAGTCAAGCTGCTTTCTCTCAATAGAAGCCTGAGGACAGGAGATGGTCACAGTATCTAGTGTCTGACAGTCGCTGGCATAGTTCCTAGCAGCAGCAGGCTCCTTCATGGCTTACTCGGTGAACTGCCCAGCCAGCGTCCTTCATTGTCTGCCCATGCGTTTTCTTTCCACTGCACCGTCTATTCTGCTCTCTGGTCTCTTAACAATGTTAAGCTTGAGCCAACTTTTGAGTTTCTAAACTGCTGTCTTAATTTACTACACAGTGTAGAATTCAGAAACATTTTTCTTATCAAGACAGCGTTGGTTTTCTATTGTAGCTGAATTAAGATAATGGATTAATGAGTTACTTATCTTTTAGATTAAGAGCTGACTTCCTAGTGTAGAGCTTTTTAAGAATACATGCAAAATTGTTGACATATATAGGAGAAATGAAAATGCACTGTGACCTCCTCTGTAGCAGAAATTAAAGATTAGACAGTTTCATGTCAAAATGAGATTTTGATAGGAGAATGCTTATTTGAAGTGCATAATAGCTCACAGGAGATTGTGAACCTTTATTCAAGGCATTTGTTGAAACTTCTTAATAGTATACTTTTACTGGAGTACTTAATTTTTTTTCAGGAAAAGGTTAAAATAATGGAATTTTAGGTTTGGGGGGTTTTTTTCCATGTAAAAAAATTCCATGTAGAAATTGCTAGGTTTCAAGTATATTTAAATGGGTTTTTTACAATTTATTCTTGAGATATTGTATTGAGAGAGACCTTTGATAGCCTTTGTCCCTTTAAGGATTATAGTCGTGTGATTACCTTGAGATAGAGGCTGTCTGCTTTTCTTCAAAGCTAAACAATTTTTGAGGGTAACCACTGAGTTTCTAGTCAAGCTCTAGAATAATTCCATGGTTGTGGATTGAGGGCTTTTTATGTGACTTGTGTGTTGTGGAGTCTGTTGTCTGCATATATTCTTTTAACATTTCTCTGTGGAAAAAAATAAAGGATTGGTTTTGTGCACTACAGTATTATAATTAGCTGTAGCAAGAATGATGCCTGAGTTGTCAGTTTTAAAATTAATGGCGGTGTTGGTTGACGGTTGGACTTGATGATCTTAGAGGTCTTTTCCAACCTTAATGATTCTATGATTCTAATATAATTTTGCAGAATGTCCTTTTGTAAGTCATTGATCTAAAACAGAGATGATAGCAGCAGAACTGACTACATAAAATACGTTTGCATGCCTCCTTCACAAAAGCTGCAGAAAGTACTCAAGTCATTCTGTATTTTTATTATCCTTTACTTTCAGCTGACAAATTAGTAAGTCCTAAAGATATTGACCCTATTGGACGTTATATACCTCCAGAAGATCAGCGGAATGTTAGCATGAGATTTTCAAATCAGGTAAGCATAAGCTTAGTATTAAAATATTTTTACTGAAAAAATTGTCATCTATGTGTTATATACAGTCTTCTAATATTAGAATTAAAGTGCTAGGAAAATATTAAATGTATGCACATTTTCTTAGTTGATGGAGGATTGCTTTTAAAAGGAAGATTATAACATTTGCAGTTTTGGGGAAGTGGTGCACGTTTGCCTTCAAATTAAGTGGTGCAATCAAAATGATACATAAAATGTAAGTTTAAATACCTGCCCATAGATAGGTGTGTTTCTTTGAGTTATAAGATATGTCAGGAAGGCAAGAATGAGCCCGCTTTTTTTTATTCCTTCAAACGAATTACCACTTCAAAGTATTAATATTTTTTTGTATTTAGAGCTCCTAAGAGCTACAAGGATGAGGTGGTTCTTCGGTATGCGTGGTATGTATGTGTGCTCCTGTATCTGGCTTAAATGCACAGCAGGAATGAGTGCCCAGGGATGGGGGGTGCTTGAAACATTGTAATTCAAATCTGCAGCCCATAGAGTAACAAGACAGAAACATGGTCTGTGTGTAGGGGACTTCTTTTATTAGAAGTAAGAATTGTATGTGTGGAAATGTGTACCTGAGAGATGTTTTTCAGCCTTTTTATTTCTTGGTATAAGGGATATATATTTGGGAGGTTCCTTGTTCAGCATTGTGAATTTGTTATTGAAGCATAAAATATGAAGCATTTATCTTAAGATTTATTCCAAGATCAGAAATGAACAATGTTTTTCTTGTTCTATCCAAATGCTGTTTAAAACCTCTGTTTCCTACTATTTCATGTTACCAAAGTAATCCAAGTGCCTGGGTGTTGACTCATTCATAATGAGACTTTCATTGTTCACAGGGCAGCACTTCTGCCATGTTACTGTGAGATAATGAAAGCTCAGTGACTTCATTTGTTCCCAGTCTCTTTGTTTGCTCTTACATCATGGCATTATGAACGCTACAGAAATTTTGAGCTGCCCATATCACCTGCCTTTTTAGGAGTGCCATTAGAAGAAGTCAGTGTTGCATGCAGCCCACTGAATTTTTTTTTCTTTGATTCTTGAAATCAATAACTTTTAATATGCCACAGATGAACACTTTGAAGAAGATGATGGCTTGTTCTGAAGTCACTGCGTGACTCATCGGGAAGTATTTTAGTAGAAAAGCGTTTTTACTGTTTTTTGGGGTACATGTTATACGATAGGGAATTTCCACGTCTTCAGAGAGAAATAGCCTCTGCCCTGAGAGGTTCCCAAAAGAGATAATAAATAGTGCCATAATAATTTATTTTCTCATAACTTACTCCTTGGTGGTCACTTTGTGGGTCAATAAAGAACTTAGTAAAATGCAGTTATCTGGTAAAATTCAGCAATGTAATAGGGACTCTAAAAGCTCAACAGTGTTGAAAGAATTGAAAATAACTTAAACGGCTACATTTTGATATTTTGCTTTATCTGCAAACAACGCAAAAGAAAAAGCTTTGTCACTGGGAGAAGGGAGATCAGACTAGATGGTTTGTCATTCTCAAGTGCTTATACAGTCCTTGTGTTCTTTCAGTGCTCAACAGTTGTCTACACTAGAATTATTTGAAAGAGCAGTTGTGCTGTTCTCGGACAACTTGGTGGAGCTGATGCTTGTTAATCTTAGCTGCTTAAATTTGCTAAAACTTTGGCAGAAATTTTCCGTATTTGGGATCAGTAAAGTTTTTGTTGTTGTCAGGATAAGAGAAAGAGAAGCCCTTCCCAGGGTGATCCTTGAGTGTATTCTGATGAACAAGACTGATGTTGTATTTGAAAGCTAGAAATCAAGAGAGGATAAGATTACTTTTTTCCTTAAACCTAAAAATCTTGATAGAAATGTGACTTAGATCAATGTGTTCAGCAATTCATGTGGTTGTGCATATCCTTTTGTATGCAAGAGGTTGTCTGTTGTTCAGTGGTGTATAGGTGGAACAGTGAATTAATGAAGAAAGAAAGAAGCTTTGGGATTGCCTAGGTCTGCTTACACCTCTGTTCTTCCCAGGGATGGTGGGACTTTGCTATGGACAACTGTGCATGCTTTTCTTTGATGAAACCATCCATGATACTGCATGTGCTTCTCAATGTGGGTTAGAAGAGAGGCACTTCTGAATTAGTGGGAATTCTAGGCAGCTCTGGCATCAGGCCTTTGTCACTGTAGCCTCTGAGCAGCAATGTAGAAATTGTGACCAGAATGGTTAGTGTCCCTGCAGTGCTAGCCAGGTGGTTGTGGAATTTCATTGGAATAGTTTGTACTGAAACAGGTGCTGCTGTATGTTGTGTGATTTTACTATTACATTAGTATGAGGGCAAAATGTTTGTTCATACAGATGTTAGTTCAAATGGGTCATCATTAAGAGAAGGTTAAAGAATGAAAGGCAGATGCATAGATGTATGTCATGGTTTAACCCCATCTGGCAACTAAGCACCACCCAGCCGCTCGCTCACTCCCCCCTGGTGGGATGGGGGAGAGAGTCAGAAGGGTAAAAGTGAGAAAACTCGTAGGTTGAGATAAAGACAGTTTAATAGGTAAAGCAAAAGCTGTGCACCCAAGCAAAGCAAAACAAGGAATTCATTCACTACTTCCCATCGGCAGGCAGCTGTTCAGCCATCTCCAGGAAAGCAGGGCTCCATCACGTGTAACGGTTACTTGGGAAGACAAGCGCCATCACTCCAAACGTCCCCTCCTTCCTCCTTCTTCCCCCAGCTTTACATGCTGAGCATGACGCCATATGGTGTGGAATATCCCCTTGGTCAGTTGGAGTCAGCTGTCCCAGCTGTGTCCCCTTCCAGCTTCTTGTGCACCCCCAGCCTGCTCACTGGTGGGGTGGGGTGAGAAGCAGCAAAGGCCTTGACTCTGTGTAAGCACTGCTCAGCAGTAACTAAAACATCCCTGTGTTATCAAGACTGTTTTCAGCACAAATCCAAAACATAGCCCCATGCTAGCTACCCTGAAGAAAATTAACTCTACTCCAGCCCAAACCAGCACAATGTATCAACGTGAGCGAGGTGTGCTTTATCAGCAAAGGTCTTGCAGTTATGCGCAGCAAACTTCAAGTTCCAGCTGAGAGTCTTGACCTTGACTTTTTTTGATCCACATTTTAAATTTGCTTAAACAGTTTGTCTGAATATTTGATTATGCCATTTTTATCTAATTGAGCTAATCTATGCAAAATCAGTATTTAGGATTTGCCTTAAAGTGCTAGGAAAATGACTAAAAATAAAATAGGAAATGAGAACACAACACATCTTAATTATGTCTTCGTAAACCAAAAATAGTCTCTTCTCTTTAATGATGTTTTCTGTTTTCCATATAGCTAAAGAACTATTCAATTAAATTGAACAGAAAAGTATTTCCACTTTTATTAAATTTCATTCCTGTAAGCAATAAACAAGGATAGGTAAAAATTTCAGATGCCTGTGTCTGTACATTTTGTTGAGGTACGGTGTTTTGGAAGGTGATGTACCAAAAATTTTTAAATTTTTATTTGAAGCCTTGTGCTGAGGAAATATTTCTTAGAGAAATGCATTTTCCACGTAGGCATATTTTCATATTTTGATTGCATTGACTATAATCTCTATAAACACTTGCCATTGAAAAATGTGATTAATTTAGTTTATTTGTGCCTTTGGTGCCACTACAAAAATATGTCTGATGCCCACATAATTGTGTAGATTTAAGCAAGCAATGAAAAGTATTTAAAATATTCCAACCTTAGTTTTATAGTTTTGAAGCACCAGTGAAGAATATTCTAGAATTAGTTAAAGGAAAGTAAGGTAATATAGACCTGCAAAGGCAAAATTGCTGTGAAAACTCTCTCTCTATAACTATATTACTACAGGTGTGAATGCATCACTCAACCTAGAAAATCTGATAAAAGAGGACAATCTCATTTGTTGTAGAAAACTGTGGAATCAAATTAGCAGTATAGTAAGAACTTAATGGCCATTAATACTAAAATATTAATTTTGTCTGTTTACAGTTAAAAGGAAATGTTTTCTCTCCTAATGTAATGCCCCAAAAAGCTTATTTTTCACTTTCAGGAAGAGGTCTCCATATGTTCCCTCTCGGGGAAACGCCAGTGTGGCGCTGGAGCAGCATTCTCTTGGCTAGTTTTAGTCTGTGTTCCAAAACACAATGAAGGCTAACAGCATTCAGAGAGGTTCTCCTTCGCACTAATAATTTGCTTAGTAATGCCAAGTGGTCAGTAGTGTTTCAGGTTAAATCCCATCCATGAGTTAAAAAGAAAATGGAATCATCCATGCTCCCTTTATGTTATTGGAAGAAGATAACGCAGGGCATTTTGTTTCAGTGGGGGTAACTCTTTAAAACTGGATTCCTTAGGAGACCTTATTTTATTATTCCTTTTTACTGTCTCCATATCCAGGAGAGATTATATTATAACACAGTTTCAGTTGGTGCATTCTGGTTTGGGAGAATCTAGTGTATAAGAGGGCCTGTGTAGTGACAATAACATTTGAGAAATGAGGTGGGGTGGGGATTTTCTGGTTTTGTTTTGTATTTTACTGGAGCATGTGAAAGCTGATTTATTGCTGTCTTACATTTAATTTCGTATTTAACAAAAATTATCATCTTACTAAATTGTCAAAGTAAGGCTAATTTATCTCCTGGGTTAACTTGAAATATATGTATAGGGTTGCAATTAATTAATTAAATTCTCTGACTGCATGTGATGCCTGTATTCTTTTAATGTTTTGCTTTGTAGACTTAGTAATCATTTGTGAGGACTTCATTTAAGTTACTGGAAATTAAGGTTAATGCCGCTGATGTTGAGAGGAGAATAGTCAAAATGATAGACTGCTTATTTTTTTATTTTCGGGGAAGTAGATAACATGTGAAAAAGGAACTAAAATTACTACCTGTAGGCAGACTGAGATATGGTAAGATTTTTCAGCTACCTAAATTGTGTTTAGGGTTAGAGCATGTCTAATTTTGGTGGTTTAGAGAGATGTATCATATTGGAGCATTTGTTTTGCAATGTTAATTATCAGCATATTCTTGCTTTCATTTCTCTTAATACAATTGTCTACCACAGTTAACACAATTCTAAAATTGTTTAATGTTATTTTAGAATTTAGGGCACATGTGTGTCCATATTGTATTTCATTTAAAAAGTCTGGTGTGTTAGTAGCACTGACCATAAACCGTTCAGCAGCATTTAGATGCTTCCAGAAGCAGATGTGTTTTGTAACAATTCAGTTGTAGTTTTGTAGCAGCAAGGTGGACTACTTGGGTTAAGTACAATTTCTTCTATTGCGTGCTATTTCTGTGTTCCTCATCTCGCTCCATACACTTGGAAAGCCCAGTAGGTACCGTTTTAATCGGTGTTCCTGAATATTGTGCCCACTTTCTCACATGTTCAAAATGAATGGATTTTTTTCAGAGTTCTGAGATTTCCTGGGATTGTGTATAGGAAGGCATATAGAGATAGCATCTGTCCAGGGAGAGTGCAGGAAAAGACTAATAGTGAGCTGCTTTCTCTGCTCGTGCCAGGAATGGAGTCAGGGATTTTTCCCTTTATCCTGCCTCCAACAGTTTATAACCTTGTTAAAAACGATGGGGGGTTTTTTTGTGGGGTTTTTTTTTTTTTTTTTGAGAGCGAGAGAAAGAACAACTAATCTGTCTTTTATCTTAGTCTTCTGAAAGCACTGGGGTATATTTATCATTTGCACAGTGTGCAGAATATAGTTGAAACAGATCCTTCTGCCCGCTATCCAATGTGAAACTGCAAGGCAGAAGGGTGAAGCTGGGGGGTTGGGGGAGTCTGTTGCAGTGTCTTGGGGAGACGGTGATTGATGTTGTGTGAACACCACCTTAGCTTGCGTTATGAGACAAATGTGAAATTGAACACGTTAAAATGGGACTTTTAACAACAACAGGATTTCTTTAGTGGAATATTTAGGAGTTTGATGCTTTTCCACATCTCTTTTTTTTAAATATGTAGCAAATGCTATATATCACGACCATTATTGAAAAGTGACATACTTTTTCATGAGTATTGTATCTGTTATTTTGATCTGTGTTTTTCTAGAACGCTACTTGTGATCCTCCAGGCCTTGACATGTTAAATGACAATGAAAGTAACTTTCTGTTTAATGTTGCAGCAATTCTGTAGTCGTACAGCAATTATAGTTATATTTTTCCACAATACTTTTTCAAAGTCTAGCTATTTTTCACACAGATTTTGTGTTGGGCCAGTTGTGCTGCAGATGCATTTACTTAGTTACGGTCCATGTTAGAACCACCGCTTCTTGGCTGCTGTAAATGAGTCATGCCATTGGGTACGTCTGTGTATGAGAGGCATTAGTACTGGTATCGGAGAAGGACGTACCTCAATGGAGATGCAGAATACAGAGATTTATGTAGAGCTTGCAGTCTGTGGTTATACAGAGATTTATGTAGAGCTTGCAGTCTGTGGTTACACAGCCCCATTCAGTTTGTCATTAATAGAGTAAAAATTAAGTTGAGCCTTAAGTTGAAGACCACCCCCCAAGTTAGATCACAGGCTGTCTATAAATCAGTACAGTCTTGGAGGGGGCGCTCTTGTTTTCTGGTTTCTTTCTGGTTTTCTGCTCTTTGCTTTTTGTTTTATAAGCATAATGCACTGATTATGGTAGAGAATTGGTTTGAGTTTTCTTACTGTTTGTATAAATGCAATTGATAGCATGATCAACTTATTCTGAGGAGGAAAATCTTTTAACGTCACTTGAACTTCTGACTTCTTAATCTGGTCTCTTTGTGCACGTACTTTGATCACAAACTTACTTCATGGGGCAAAAACTGCAAAATTTTTAGCGGAAATGTAGTGCTGATAGACTTTTGGGAAAATGTTATGAAGAATTTCTTCTGTAAATCCATGAGATCTAACTTGATATCAAGGCTCACAGATGCCTGAACAAGCAAGTGTTCACTCTGAACTTTTTGTTCTGAATCAATATGTCTATCCTTCCTATCTTCACAGAAACTGCTGTATTTGTATTAATCAATTGGTAGAAGATGTATTTAACATCTGTCATTCATGTTCTGGTAGTTTCTAGACAAAAGTAGGCAAAAAGCAGTTTGGGAATGAAAATGCGTGCTGCTTTTAGTTCTTTTGATTTTACGGTCATTGAATGCCAGAGAAGAAATGAATGAGGAATAACTCAGACATCTCATGTTTTAGCTGGTAATGCATGCTGCCAGGGAAAAGAAAGGCGAATTGCCATTTCCAGAGCCAGGGAGTCGAGTCAATGATTTCACCCAATGTGTTGAATTCATTCCTGTTTGCATGGTTTCCTGATGTAAAATACTAGTATTTATTTCAAACGTGAAGGATCTGTGTTTTCTTTTAAATTAAAAAAACCAAACCAAACAGTGGAAATGATTACCAGAAACATCTTTATAATTAATTCTCAAAAATGCATCTTGCAAAGTATTATTGATAGGACAGTCTTCCCATAGTTCTGAGATTTACAAGTTTTAGTTCTGTGTTGTTCTTTCAATTTGTTCACACACTAAGAAAAAACGATGCAGACAGTGATGTCTGTCATACTCGTGAATCCTTTGAATAGACATTGTCCCCATTCATGCTATATCTAACAAAATATTTAGTTAGCAATGCTAATAAATATTTTTTCATTATTTTCTAGGGCCCTTTAGAAAATGATTTGGTTGTACATGTGGCCCTGATAGCAGAAAGTCAGCGGTATGTATTTACTTTTCTTAAGAATGTATATATTAAGGAAGTGTTGAACAATAGAGATCTTAAATGTGCTAAAGGTATTCAAGGAAGTGTAGAATATAATACTGTTACTCGTGTATCTGCTGCCAAGAAAATTATTAAAACTAAGACTGTTCTGTGATTTGTCATTAAATTTGTCATTATTTCATTCGTAGCCTACAAGTTTTTCTGAACACCTATGGAATCCAAACTCAGACCCCCCAGCAGGTGGAACCAATTCAGATATGGGCTCAAAAAGAACTTGTCAAAGTAAGGAATTCTGCATTTGAAATTATTTCTCAATCTATACATTTCTTTTGTAACAAGAGGAATTTATATTAAGCTATTGGATTTGTATCTCCTCAGGCTAGTTATCAACCTTTTTGTGTTATTCTAATTCAGTTGCAAGATATGCCGACACTGGTCAGTTATACATGCCTAGTTAGAGCTTTCAGTGAAACAGTGAAGCCCCGATGTTCTGTGTTATCTGATTAGGCTTATTATCTGAGCCACTTTCAAAGAATAATGAACGAATAATAAAATTTTAATAATATTAATAGCACAGTAGACTAAGTGAAATGATGGAGAAACAAGCAAACGAGCAATAGTCAAAGAAATGGATTAAGGCAGTAGGCATAAACCATCTTATAATTTCGTAGTGTATCCCCTATAACAGGCACTATACAGTCTTCTGCAACTGTTTTTTTTAGAAGTCCCATGAGTTCACTATATCCAGGAGGTTTGGTGTTTAAACCCTTTTTGGTTTACCCCTTTAACTCAGCATACTTAAAAACCTACGGTCAAACATGACTGGCCTGAAGGACGTCTTCAGAATCCCCTTCATCCTCTGTGAAGGCTTCAGGTTTCCTTTTTCTATACAGGCAAGTAGTCTCCTAATGGAGTACCATATCCTTTCACTTCAAAGGCTGGCCCTTTTAGCCCTTACCTGTGCCTCGCCTCGCTGATGATGCCAGCTTAGATGCATCTGTTCAGGTAGCTGTCAAGGCCAGGTGAAGAGGGCAGTCAAAGATGAATGGCACCTACAGGCCATACTGGTCCAATTCAGCATTCTCGTAGCACTACCAGGGCCTTTTTTGTTCAGTCATTTTTAGTACTTTACATATAGCACTTTGGCTACATTGAACATGTGCTTCAAGCTATCCACTCCTGTTTGTCCTGGAAGTACATTTCAGTGTAAGAGACTATGACATGCTGCTCTGAATGATAAATGCGTCGATCAGCAATTGTAGGCAAACTTGTCAAAAGTCCTCATAAAAATCTGTAAGATTACCGGGTGCCTGTTTACCACTATCTCTGATACACCTGGACCTTTCTTCTGAAAAAACCTTGAAAATAGTCCCACTGTACATAAACAAGCCTTAACAAGTTGCAGGAAACTGTCAGACAAGTGAGCTGATCCAGAATCACGGATGTGCACTTGATGTTTTTCATACTTCACCACCTGAAGTTTGATGGTGGATCGGGTACATAAACCTTTTGGCTAACTTTGAAGTATACAAATTGTCTCAAACAAGCGTGATGAATTCTGAACGTCTGGGGGAAGTATAATGAACGTATTTAGTTTATCAATCCTGAAGTTCCACTTGTGGAACAAATCACTGTGCGAGTCTCTCCCTCTGAAACCAGGATCACATGGCTGATGCCATTATCTGTATCAGAAGCCTGTAGGACACAGAAAAAAGTAAAACCAAAAATAGAGAACATAGCAACATATTTCAGGCTTCATAAGTTTGTGAGGATAACTGGTGTACCAAAACCTTGCTAGCTTATTCAGAAAAATGCTTACCCCAAATAATGACTGCCACCAACACCTGAGAAGTACTTAAACAGAGAGAAAAAAAAAAGTCCTTGTTTATGTTCAGCCTTGTTCATTTCTCACCCATTTTTGCTCACTAGTTTTCTTGAGAATATATTTCAAAACAGATTCTCTCTTGCCTGTATTTGTCCTGAAATTCTGTACCTGAAATTTTGGTTTAACAAATAGATACTCCATAAATTCACTATAGAAGTATATATTGTCTCTCTCGGTCATCCATCATTTCTTTGGTCTCCCTGACAAAAGATGAGACCTTCAGTAAGTTTCATTATTATCAATTAAATTCCTATATAAGCTATGACAACTTCTGTGTTAGGATTTATTTTTCAAAAGCTGGCGAGACATCTGGCAATTCTGACATTTTCTTTATACTCGTGATGGGTAGGTAGATCTGCCTCATCAAAATTTACTTGAAAAAGAAGGTCATGAAAATGTTAGATCGCCGGATGCAAAACATCTTCCTAGTAGGCTTCCAGAAAAGGCTACGCTGTAGCTGTAAAGCTGAATAGCTGTGAAGCTGAAGTGATGCAAGTGTTTGGGGCGTTGTGAGCTCTGAGGTTTGATCTGCGGGCTTATGCAAAAAACCAATACAAACCAAAAAGCAAACGAACAAAAAAACCCCGGTACTTGTAATCCTGTGTGGGGAGGGGAAGCTAATGCTGGAACAATTACCTGTATTTTTGGGAAAAGAGGGATGATCCATAGAGAACAGGGATCTCAACATTTGCTGTTCCGATGCTGTCAATTCTCAGTAGTGTTTAATTAGAAACTTTTGAACTGGTCTAGTGGCACATGACAACAGTTTAAACCTCTAGACTTACAAACAGGCACGTGTCCAAAAGAAGTTGTGTAAAAAGAAACAAATGGCAGAGGGGAAGACATTGATTCAGGAAAATTAGGGATTGAAAGTAGGACTGGGGGTCATGTAAACAGCTCCACAAAGTCTAGGGCGGGGAATGAAAAGAGGAAGAAGAGGAAGACAAGAAAATGGGACAAGATGCATGCAGTATGTAGGGGAAAAAGTATATATGTGGTGGAAGTATAGGACAGGAGAACAGCAGAATACTCCATAGGCATAGACTGGTAACAGCTAAAAGAACACAGAACAGATGGTGTGAAAGACCACTCTAGTTTGATTCACTCTCATAAATCAACCCAACAGTCCAGTCTGCCTTCCCAGCAGTTTCTTGCGATTAGCAGCTTCAATATTCCAGAACTGAAGGGCATTTTAATCAAAAAAACCCGCTTGAAGCAGCTGGACTTGCGTGCAACTGTTGTCTTGTTCAGTTACTCTGGTGCTGAATCTGACCTGACATTTTGATTGTAACAGATCAAAATGGAAAGCTATTACTAGAAGATGAAACTGCTTTAGTAGACCGTAGAACAGTGTGAGGCCTCAAGCGAAAGAAAGAGTTTTCAAGGGAAGAGACAATATTACAATACTACTGGAGTTCTTTTTTTGTTAAGAAAGTATTATATGGTTTATGTTCTAGCGAAATGAAGGTCCTTTTAGTGTTAAATTATAATGTCTACTGCCATTCTTCTAGTCTCCACTATTTACTGCAAAAAGGGGTTCAACATTCTTTTGGCTTTGTTATGTATAGATGGGTTATTTAAAGCTGTTAATGTTTTGATGTCTCCATTCCTTTCCCACTTGAATACGGTTACTTAGTCTGGATGAACCGGTGATGTAGGTAATTTTGTTAATTTTCTTTTTTAAATAGTTCTTGGTATTAATGCAGAAACATAGGCAATACCAGGAAGGCCCCAAGCTGACAGCAGTAAAAAGCTATTGAGTGTAATGTTTGTTCAAATGTTCACTTTCATTTGCTTCTGAATGATCTTCCTATAACATAAAGGAAGATTGAGCTTAGCAAAATGTTCTGAATTCTGAATGTTCTGAAGTTTTAGTAATAGTGGGTTCCTTACCTAAAACATTCCAAATAAGGAAAAAATTACACCTTTCAGTCCGGTTTAACTGATACATTTATACTGTCTTGCTCATAGCTGAGTTGTTTATTATGGATTTATTCTCATACAGTGTAATAAATGAAAATTATTTCTTTGATATGCAAGTCTTACAAAATTACATCAGTTGAAGTAATACTAGGCATACGTAATTTAACTCAAATAAGAATCAAGCAATGTATAATGAGATAGTTCCCTCTTGCTTGTGGTGTTGATGCATTAATTTTGCAGGCCTTCACTAAGATTAGAATAAAGATCTTTAAAGAGTTCCTATATTACTGGTTTACCTTTGTATCCACATCGGAAAAGCACTCCAGAAGGCAAAATTGGCCAGACAATAAATGCAAATGATCCTTTAAAAAGTGTTCCTTTAAAAAAATTATTTCAATGAGCAATTTGGAGATTTAAAAAAGATTTTAATTCTATAGACTAGAAAAAGAATAGGAGTAAGAAGGTAACAATAAGACCTAATATAGGAAACAACAAGTTTTCGTTGGATTTTGAAACTGTGCAGATAGGCAGGACTCTGGTGCTTTGCCCAAGCCCGAAGTTGCAGCCATGTGTCCTAATCACAGCATCGGGACCCTGCCCAGCACTCCTGCTTACCCTTAATGAAGGCATCTCTCTTCTAACGTACCCCAGTATTAACTGTATTTTCACCTTCATAAGTAAGGTGAAAATCCTTCATCCTCGCAAAATGATTATTAGAAGGAGGGAAGGGGAACAGTTACAGCGTGTCTACAGCAGAGCACTGGTCTGCTGGCAGTGACGTGCATTGCGCTGGAATGACTGACTGCCTGTTAGGGAGCAGACTGCTTGTGTCTTGTCTTCTTGCAGCTTGGGTTTCTTGCTTCAATTACATAGTTCATTTCTCTTTGCTGCAAAGATACCTGTTGTTATCAAAAGAATTAAATTTGGTCCTTGAACTGAACATTTACCGAACCCGGTGTCCTCTCACTTTATTGATTGTCGTTATATAGATGTAAGTTTAAAAAAAAAAAAAAAAAAAAAAGAAAAAAAACCCCAAAAAAAAAAAAAACAAAAAAAGTATTTATT
>WAAD01004083.1:1566-20444 GCA_013389945.1 Fregata magnificens | reverse complement strand
TTTGCTATTATGAATGTGCATGCTCTGTCTCACTATTAAACTGTTGTATGTTTCCTAGACATCCAATTACAGTAATACTTGGCCAAAACAGGCTGAATGGTGATGAAGCGAACTGCTTTAACTGAAATAGAAGCTAGATCTGCACACCTAATAAAACACAGAGTACCTAAAATTAGATATGTTTTATCTTAAATATTTTTTTAATTATAATTATTTTTAATTCCACTGTTCTACATTGATGATTACTTTGATAGTTTCAAAATACCTTTTTTCCTTTTCAGCTACTTCAGCGCTTCAAATATTTTAAAGAAAAGACTAATGGAAGCTTTCTCTCTCAACAGATTTATCGAATACTAGGAAAGACTGTAGTTTGCTACTCGATCATTTTTGATCTGAGTGATTTCTACATGTCTCAGGATGTTATGATGTTGATTGATGACATTAAGGTATTTATCTGTAACTTTTCCCTTGAGAAACTGACAAAAATAGAGTCTGTAGAAGAATAAACTGTGAAGTTTGATAAAATAGAAGACTGAAAGGGGAACACGGTATAGCGTGTATTCTTCTAATATAAAAATAAACTTGCAGTTTATGCTGGGAAGCGTATTAAGACGAATGTCCTATCAGCCCAGCGTGAGTTCTGGTGAGTATCTACCTGACAAAAAACCTTACCCAAAAGTGATTGGAAATGCTGTAGTGCAGCAAGCAAATTATCATTTGTTTCCTTGGGAGAACAAATGTTCTTGGCTGAAAGGAGGAACAAGACTGGTCTGTTTAAGGGAAATATGAAAGCCTCACCTGGAGGAAGTATTACTGGACTTTGCACAAATACTAAAAATTGCTGTCCTTCCCTAACTTTAAGGCAAGCAGCCGTGCAAAGCTTACCTGTCAAGACCCCTGTGCTTGAGCAGCTGCTTGCAGGGCGTAGAAAGTGGCACTGGTTATTCCATGCTAGTGGCTGTGACTCAAGCTCTGGATTCCCATACATACTTACTAGGTCATTACATGTAGTCCAGGACACCGCACTCTCTAGTGGTTTAGTCTGTGATCAATATATATGCTAGGAGTATTTTCGGAAAAGTTGTGAAGTAGCAGTGCTTGAAAGCAGCTTATATTCGTTGAAGAAATCTTAGTGGTTTATTAGCTAAGGTTTTTTTAATCTGTCGGGTTTTTCAGTACTGTTATTTTAAGATAGCTCTTCTAATATCTTGTACTGTGTGTTCTGGTATGTTGTGCTTGTGTGTGGGTTTTTGTGACTGACGTATTATTTCTTACCTAGAATGCACTGCAGTTCATTAAGCAGTATTGGAAAATGCATGGTCGTCCACTGTTCGTTGTACTTATCCGTGAAGACAATATAAGGTAGAGAGAGGTAAAAGCATCATTTGCAGTGTGGTATTTACCTAATTGCAAGATTAATGGAGTTCTCTTTCAAATTTCAGAGGGAGCAGATTCAATCCAATATTAGATATGTTGGCAGCCTTTAGAAAGGGAATTGTTGGAGGAGTGAAAGTTCATGTTGACAGAGTACAGGTATGATGTTTTTCCTGAATGTTGTGTTCTTACCTCCTAGTGTTGGTCCATGTATTCTTACTACTTTTGTTTTTCACGTGACTTCTAAGTATTTTATTTAGTATCATAATATTAAGGAGTCAAGACCCAAGACATTTGGTACAGTTTTTGTTTTATCTCAAAAGAAACATGGGTTTATTTTAATTCATTTTGATGCATCTTTTGAAAGTTGATAACCTTCCTTAGAGGATTTTCAGAATGGAGAAGGTTTTTTTTCATGTTTGGCAATCTTGTGAAATTACCACCAAAGGATAAATCCACGATGTCAAGCATTGAGGGATTTCTTTTGATTAGATAATCAACGAGGCGGAGGGGGGGGGGAAGGTGCTTCACTTATATTAAAATTCTTACAAGAACTAAGATCTAGTTTTACCACCTTTGCTGTTTGAATTAATCTTAAAGGAGGAATGTTAATTCATTAAAAAGTGAAAATTATTGAGTCAGCTGCTGGTTTTAGATACTTATATGTGCGAGTTAATCTTAGTTTACACCTATTGAAGGACCCTTCTTTTTCTAAGAGAGAAGACCAAAGACACAGTTATGATTTCTTGTTCCCTAGAAAATCATGAATTTGTAGAAGAGCTGCGTCATTTGGACATTAAGTACTCACAGCTATTATGGTTTAAGATATTCTTGTAATCTTTCAAATATTTATGTATTTCTGCTGGTCTCATATAGGTCATGTAGTCTCTCCTGTTACCATTTGCTTTCCCTATAGCAAATGCTACTACTGTCCATGGAAAACCTTTCATTTGTCTACAGTGTTTGTTGCTGTGGGTTTTTTTAAATTTAACTGCAATGACTTTCTCACCTTGCATTTGATTAAACTGAAGTATTATCAGGCGAGAAATTTCTCAATCTACATAATGTGCCCTTATTTTAAGCACTACGCTGTTACAGTTGTCAGGGAGTGAACTTCCCCTTCCAGCTTCATTGACCTTCTGGAAAGATTTTTTTTTTTTAAAAGTAATTAATTAGTAGTTTAAAAGTATTTAAGATGTTGACAGTCACTAGTCTTTGCTTTATTCATTATCCATTAAAAAGAGTACATGGTAAAACTACAAAAAAATGTTTACTTGGCTTTAAGGTACTTTAAAAAAAAAAAAAAAGCTGTATGAGGCATGATGCTTTAAAATTGTACAGTGAGCACCCTGAGGCTTCATCTGTTACCTAGAGTCATGATTTACCGTTGAAAATAGTTAAGATGTGGTTAAGTGACCTGATGCCTGGTCTCTGCTAAGTGGTAGTCATGTTCCCTTTCTCTGCGAGTCAGCACGCACCCGAGCCAGCAGAGGAACCACACAGGCAGGAGTGACAGAGGAAAGGGAGGACTGCTGCTAGCCTGGCTCGGGCTGTCTGCTGCTGCCAGATCAAGGCTGCAGTTATGTGAATTATTGATGACAGGTCCAGCATGGGCTATTTCTGCCCTCCCGGGTTTGTCATTGGTCATTGCCCCTCCTTGTTCTGCTGATGAATTTGTGTCTAACCATGCTGTAACCCAAAACTATAGAATGACCAGGTGTGAAAGCAAAACAAAACCAGATTTGCTTAGTAACAGTTAATATCGCAGAGGTGAAGAGCTGGTAACTTCTGTAGATCGACAGAGTGAGTCGAATCATGTGCAGGAATCACTTCCAATGGATCTGCCATTGAGAGAATCGTTAGTGTAACAGGGCCCTCATACAACTTCATTAAATACAGTTACATACTTGCTCCATCCCCCTGCAGATTGAATGAAATCTATTAAAAAAACCCCACAAGAATGCCTTCTACTTTTTCCAGAGATAAATTCTTACCAAATCCACAAACACAATGTGCTAACATCCCCGTATGTCAGTACAGTATGTTTAATTATGCTGCAGCATATTAGTTCCTAACTATAAGACTTAATTCCTGTTATGGCAGTAAGCTAAGGATATAAAAACGGGTTGGGTTAAATGGAAATTGTCTTGCATCTCTTATTTATCCGTAACGTCCCTTTCTCTTTTGCAGCCTTCCAAAGCCCTTACATCTTTCTTTTACGCTTTTTATAAATGAACGGTAGATGTTGGTGATCAGCGCATTTACTGGGGGAATATGGTGTGCATTCTCCATCGGCTTAACTATAATCTCTCAATCTTACTGCACAGTTGTCACATTTTGGAAACAGCCTTGTTTCATTGTGGGGGATGATTTGGGACAAGAACAAGGGACATGTCTAATTCGTGGTGTTTTCTCCAATAATTCATCTGTTCCAACAAACTATATATTGAATCTTTGTGAATTGTATTCAGCTGCTTCATTTAGATGCATATGTGTAAACGTGCCTAGAGATAGAATGTATGTCTCTATGTCTCCTAATTGGGTGAATGCTCTTTTTTCTTGTAAAACATACAAAATGTAATTTCATTTTAAAATGTCTGTGCTTAGAAGACTTGTAGCCTTTTTCTGATTTTCATCTTTACTGTTTGTTTCTGTTGTCATCATGTGTTCAAGCAGATAGGCAAGTCAAAGAATGAATGACACTAGCAATAAAAGCAAAGCAGGTTTTTTTTATATTCAGCCATCCCACAGTGTAACAGATCAATATTTTACTGCAGCTTGTGTACAATGAAAATGGAATTTAAAAGTTCACAATACATACTCAATTTTATTTGGCTAATGAGAACCATCAAAAAGCAGTCTTAAAAAGCAGTCTTAAAATGCTGTATTACAATACGTTTCCTCTGGAAGTACACAAATAGGAAACTCGTATAAATTTGGAGTGAATGAATTGTAATGACTACATCAGATAAATGCAATATTGAATTTCAGGTATGTAATATTCCCAGACAGGAGTATTTGTAAGCTGCATTTCATGTGCAAACTTAGGGCAGGCATGCTTGGATTAAGGAATGACTACAGGGTCGGAAATGCCATTATGTTGTGTTTTCCTGTAACATCACTGAGACTGACAGGAAAACTACCCATCCTTCAGCGATCCCTGAAACAATGAGCATTATGATCCAGAACATGGGTATCATGCGGGACTGAGGAATGCAGATCTTTATCTTGTGTGTTTTCATCAGATCTGTTTTGGGGAGGGGGGCTGGACATTGCTTGATTAAGCTGTACATTGCAGGCAAAAGAACAGCGAAACACCAGCAAAAGTGACAGCAGCCCTGAGAGACTTCTGTTGTCTTAAGCAAGATCTTAAGAAAGAGGAAAAATAGTCTGAAAGTGTAAAGATATTTGGAACTGTAGATAAACTACTTTCTCAATGGAAACCACCAGCAACATATTGAGATCAAAAGACAACTATATAGTTATGTACATTTCTGCATCTTTTTTAATTTTTTCAATTTTTCATTTCAGACATTAATATCCGGAGCAGTTGTTGAACAACTTGACTTCCTAAGGATTGCTGATACAGAAGAGTAAGGCTATATGTAAATGATAATAATGAAGTATTTGATAACTAAAATATCTTCTGAACTATGAAGAAATGAAATATTATTTTTCAGGGCTCCTGTATTTAAGAGTTTGGAGGAGTTGGATCTTCCAAAACATTCAAAAGTCAAGAGACAGTCTAGTACTCCAAATGCTTCTGAACTTGAGCAGCAACCAGATGTAAATATTAATGACTGGAAAAACAAGTCAACATATGAGATCCTGCAGAAACTTAATGTAAGAGAACTTGATAAAAATACAGTGTAACTTCATTCTCATGAAATGAGAAATTAGGTGCTGGTATTCTTTTTAATAGCAGCCTACTTAGATTAACCATGGTTAGTGTCATGGTTCAATGTTAATAACATAGCTACTAACATAAAATGTCTGATGTTCCTCTTCATACTTGGGGAATCTTCCTCTTGACAGTCCTTTATCTTAACATCACAGAACTTTCTGGCCCTTCATGCTGTAACTGCTGGCTTCCATTTCTCCCAGCTATCCAAATCTTCTTCTGGTAAAAAATGACCATCTAAAAGGGGATCCATTTGTCATGTGTCTTATGAATAGATATTTTGTTGCGAGACTAAAATTCAAAAGACTTCAACAGCTGGTATTCACTCTGACAGACTGGTAACTTCTTAATGATACCAAGGGAAAGTTCCAATCTGGCATTTTTTCTGTATCTAGAAGAAAACTACCAGTGACTGTTTCTAGATCCAGTGTTCAATAGGAACGACATATCCTGCTTGGTTCCCCAAGTCATTACAAGTGTTTCTGCTGTAAATGACAGGACCCAAGAACAGAAAATCAGGAAACGTTTCTGAGGCCAAATTATTACAACTTAATTTGAACCATGGAGAAGCCTCTGCGAGCAGCAGTGACAAGGATACAGCATACATAGGGTATGAAATAGTTGTGAAGTCCCCTTAAAAATGAAATTTGTAGACTACTTTTAATTAAAAAAAAAAAAGGCCCTTTGATTTCACTTGAAATTTTTAATAGCTCTTCTGGTTTTGCTTCACTGAAAATCTGAAGGCTATTTGTGGTTCTGTTGTTGCTCTTTTTTTTAAGGACTGCAATTGCCTAGCAAGTCAAGCATTACTCTCAAGTATATTGCTTAAAAGGGAAGGACCGAATTTTATCACCAAGGAAGGTAAGAGCTTCTTTCCTTTGACTCTTCTGAGTGTTTCAGGAAGCAGCTGTATGTTTAGTTCTAATGAACATGAATAACGGCCATGCATGCAAGCAGTTGTGTAGCTATTTTCTTTGCCATTTAAAGCAATTTCTGCATTAAATGGGACATGCAAATTCATAGTGTGGTGGGGAATGAGCTGCTAAATATATGAACTCCTTTAGATTGTAGGCAGGTGCTGTATGTTGCTGTCATTTTGAACCCACAGATATAAAAAAAATAGGGAATTTGACCTTGTGTAGAAAACTGACACTAAGTTTGTGTGTCTGTAACATTTAGCCTGAAATGTGTGACGCTTTATGCTGAATTTTTGTTTTACTTTTATGTAATCAGACTATGTCAATATATCAGTGAATCTTACTCTACTCTAATTTTGTATTATGGCTTTGTATTAGAGCACAGGATTTAAATTCATGTAAAAGAATTCAGAAGCGGCTACTAAGGCTTGTGGCTTTTGTGCTGCAAGGTTTGGTGGTTTTTTTTTTTTCCAAAGACTGCTTATTAACTGCCTTTGTATGTATGAATACTCCTCAGAAAAAGAGGAATGTTAAGATCAAATAATATTCTTTTAGTTATTCATCAAGCAGTGTAACTTACCACCTCATGTTATAGAGCCCTGCTTCATAATTTTGATATATGACAGCTGGATCTTGTGATGAAGAGTTGTCATTTTGACATACATATACATTATATCCATATTGCTGTATTAAAAATGTCATGGAGAACAATGTAAAGTGGAATAAAATTCATTGGCTGATACACAGTGCATTGCTGAAATACAATGTGAATCCAAAGTCATGGTCACAATCCGAGCATTAGGCTTGTGTAGCCTCTGAAGCAGGCTTTTTCGCCACTGTTACCTGTACTGTTCTCGGGCTTTGACAGCCTCAGTAGCTTTCTTTAGTCCTTGGTAAGGTTGTGTCCTTCTTTGCTCTGGAAACAACTTGAGGCAGACTTCCTAACCTCTGTAAGCAACCAGCATAGCCACTTTTGACCATTAGATCATGATCATAGAATCATAGAATCATTAAGGTTGGAAAAGACCTCTAAGATCATCAAGTCCAACCATCAACTAACACCACCATGACTCCTAAACTAGGCCCTGGAGTGCCACGTCTACACCTTTTTTGAACGCCTCCAGGGATGACGACTCCACCACCTCTCTGGGGAGCCTGTTCCAATGCCTAACCACTCTTTCAGTAAAGAAATTCTTCCTAATGTCCAATCTAAACCTCCCCTGACGCAACTTGAGGCCATTTCCTCTCATCCTATGGCTAGTTTCTTGGGAGAAGAGTCCAGCACCCGCTTCCCTACAACCTCCCTTCAGGTAGTTGTAGAGAGCGATAAGGTCTCCCCTCAGCCTCCTCTTCTCCAGACTAAACAACCCCAGTTCTCTCAGCCGCTCCTCATAAGACTTGTTTTCTAGTCCCTTCACCATGATGATGAACTTAAAAACTCTCTTGAAACCATCTTTGTCAAAGAAGTACTGTTGTGTCTCTGATTGTCCAGAGCTAACTTGTATAGACCTTTTTGTGCCATCCCATATGAAATAGTGGATGATGATAACCTTTTTAATATGCACCTTGCATTAAACAGTCTGAGTCACTGACTAAAAGTTCCTGTTCTCCATCGACTGGGGATTACTGAGACTGACATTAAATAATCACACAATCAATAAAACATAAATCTAAAAATAAAAGCTGAAGAACCTTGGGTGTTCCAGCTGACAGGCACAGGCTATGATTTTGTGAGTCAACTTCTGCTACTGTTGTTGTTATAGATGAACTTACTGTTCACCAATAAGTGCCTGGCCTGAAAAACACTGCCATTCCATCTGAGAATTTAAAATTTAGAAGCTAAATGAAGTCCAAATAATGGAATATTTGTCACCATTTTTACCATTAACATAATGGTCCCCACTTGACCCCTGCACAGCTGAAGAGATGTCAGTATAGCAAGTTGATGCACTATGATCAACTATGAGCTGACAAAAGAATAGTGTCTGTTGTTCTGATTAATGTAATTAATGTACTTCATACCTCTGAATCCTGGACTACCTACTTTGACTTAGAAGCAGTGCTCTTCCCATTTCCTGCCCTCTCTTTTTCAGGTCACATCTGGACAGCACAATGCTAGTTTAACACATAACACTTCACAAAATGTTCTCTTTGGTTTTGGCACACAGAAAATCAGCTTGCAGAGGGAGAGTAGTAGATCAGTAATATAATGTCTTATGTATCTGTCCAGTATCCCCTGCTGTAGTTTGCAACAGCAATACTTGGCTTCACTAGAGTAGTGCTGTAATGCACCTGATTACACAGTCCCTTAGGCATCTTTGTGGGCACCTTCTTGTGGTTATTCAGGGCAGAGATGCAAAGCAGTGAAAGATCCTATCTTTCACACTCTCCCAGCTTCCTGTAAAATGAAAGTCTCATGTCCCACCTATGATTAACCAGGTGATCTATTGTTCATATACAAAGGTGAAAACAACTCCTATCTTGGTTATCAGCTATTACAAACTTTGTCCAAACCTAACATCACTTCAGTGAACTACACTGTCAAGCACAAGACTTCCCTGTTGCTTCCTGTAGGTTTCAGCTCAACAAAGAGGCAAGACAGTAGAGAGTATCTACATCCCGTATCCAAAACATAATCTGCAGTTTGAGGATGTACCTTAGGATGGGGATGTACCTTTATAGGCCAAATCTGTACATAGATTAATTTTCCCCAATATATTGCAACAGTAGGTGCTAGCATAAAAGTCTCTTTATAGCACGCGCAGCAAATTTAGCTGAAATCTGCTTTGGCTTCTTGCATAACAACATACAACTGGATGATAGGGGACTTGACTGCATCTAAATTTTAGATGTTCAGCACAATAGGTAAGTGCTTTACTAAAGCTGATTCAGAATTAACTGATCCCTTCAAGTTTACCTTATTACTATTAAATGAAAACCTGTGCATCTTTTTTGTTTGTGTGTTTTGTTTTGTTTTTTAATGCATTTAGGTACTGTTGCTGAGCACATTGAAAGAATCTATAGACGAGCTGGCAGCAAAAAGCTCTGGTTTGTATTCATACATCATGTTCCTTTTGGTTTACACCAAATTTTTTTTTTTCCTAATGTGTTTATAGAGAGTAAAGCCAGATCCTTACACACTTAAAGGGGGAAAGGAAAAGGACAGCTTTACTGCCAAAATTGTATTGGTTCATTGCAGCTGAAGATCTGGTCTATAATACTTTAAAAAAAATTCAGAAGTATTTTCTTACTGTTACCTTTCAAAATATAAAAGAGTAAAAAGCTGGTTTTGCTATGAGTGCTGTTGCCCACGTACAGTTCTCGTTAAAGTCAAATAATGAGAAAAGAATACTAATATTCTTATTTCTTACAGGGCATGATAAAATATTACCAATAGCTTTCTGTAGCAAGGCTGGTGATCAAATATAAATCAGTTATGTTGATACACAGTTTATTTATTCCCCCAAAATAATTTGCTTTGAGCCTGACTTTGTCACAGTAACTTTAAAAGGTTTCAGCAAACAGGCTGGTATTTACATGTTGTTTATTAATTTCTTTGCCCTGAAGCTCAGTAGAAATTTCATTTTTTTAATCGAAGAAATGAGTTGCGTCTGCCCTGAATTCAGTTCTCTCACTCTGTAACTATTCCTAGCAGATGAGTCTGTAAATACAAAAACTGTTTTTCATTTTTCACTTTAGTCTGTTCACACAGTTAAGTGGGCCTTTGCCAATAATAAGGTAGAACCAAAATACCTTGGTGGTATTTTTTGTAAAGAATAAAAATCAAAAGTATTTTTAGGAACAACATATGTAAACTGTTTTTCATTTCTCTTCCTTGATTGCCTTGTGACATACATATAGGTTGGTGTTGCGCTACAGTGCTGCATTTGCACAGAAATTTTCTTCTTCTATAGCCCCACATATTACTACTATACTGGTACATGGGAAACAGGTAAAGTGCCCAGAGGTCTGAAATGGAGCTCCGTGATATTTTGGTCGTCTTTGTTTATTTGCATTTTGATAGTATCGACTACTGCATTTTTTAAATGCTTTGCTCTTGATCTTAAGAAGTGTGTAGCAGTTTTCACAGGAATCAACATCAACTCTTTGAACGTTTTACTAACACTATAGAATATTACAACTCGTTCATTATCTCTGTGGGTAAATGATTCTTAGCAGCCTAAAAGCCTGTGCTAGAAAAGCTCAAATACGGGTCTATTAGGTCTGTATTTTGTCAGGAAATTATTATTAAAAGTATTTATATCTTTAACCATCAACTGGATATATGAAAAAATGTTTTTCTTAGAAGTCACAGCTAGTTTTTAACCTGACAGTTTACACAAGCCTCCTCTTTTCACACTACACATGCAAAATATTACCTCAGCACAGAAAACAAAACAAAGCCTTGGTGTTACGTGTTGTACTTCCTCTTGCAATATCTTTCTAACTCTTCCTTAAATAGACTAAAAAATTACCAAGCTTATCTTGCAAAGTGATGAAAATGTCACAAGAGAGAAGCTGGCATCTCTTACCTGTCTGTTTTCAAGATGATGCTGAGAAAAGAATGACAAGCATTTTATGGAGCTGGTAGTTTAATGAGTTCTAACAATTTATTTTTGATCCATTAACCTATATCTAGACTAAAAAGTGAAAATCCATAGAAGATTACATAAAATCTGATCCAAATTCTGCTTTATAAAAAAATGTATGTATTTTCTGAGTTAGTTTTGAGTTCTCTGCTGTGGCAGACTTCAAACTTCTCTATGAATTCATTAAACTAGCTTTTGATATCTAGTGGGATTGCTCTGTTTTCTGCCCTCAGGTCTGTTGTGCGCTTCGCAGCAAGTCTTTTAGGTAAACTAGTGGACAGCCTTGCACCATCTATTACTAATGTTTTAGTTCAGGGCAAGCAGGTAAGTCTTTACTCCTCAGAACTGTATTAAGGAATGATAACAGAGAAACTAAATAAATGGGCTTCTAATTTTGAGGGCCTCTGATGCTTCTCTTAAACGTACCCAGTGGCTTAAAAAATTGTTACTGAAGAAGAAAAATCCAGAGAAGATATATATTGAATACTTGCATATACTGTGGGCTAATAAATTTACTTTTATTTAATGACAGAACAATACTGAAAAGACAGTTCAGTGTCTAGATAAGAAGGGAAGAGGCACGATTTACATAACTATTTAGATTTTTATATATACGCACTCTTCACAAAAGTAGATGGAGTCAAGTAATAAAGCTTCTTTCTAAGACTTACTTAATGAAGGTGTAGCCACTCTCTGTAAGTGAGCCGACGTCAACAGACGGGTGGCAGTTGAGCAAAAAGTCTTTCAGGATTTTAGTTTTCTGTTCCAAACCAAGTTTAATCATCAGTGTTTCTTCCTTTCCTAAGGAGGACTTTTCTTTTTTTCTCCCAGCACAATAATTTTAATTAAGTTCATGAAGAGCTGTCTCTAAACAATAATAATTGAATATTATGTATTTCTGTATTAAAATATGTATATGTGTACACTTACCTATATGCAATGCTATTATGACAGATTTGTCTTTGTCTTACTCCAGACTGAGGTCTGGGTATGTGCTTCTGGCACTACATAGCTACAGAGGAAGCTGCATCCGCATGCAGCATGATTTGTAGCCGTTTATTCTCAACTTTTTCACCTAACTTGCCTTCATTGATCCCTTTACAATAATGATCTTTATTATAGGAGAAGATTTAGTGTTGCTGTATTTTACTGACAGTAGATTAAAAGCAAATCAGAATTTTAACAAAATTCCTCTTTTGTGCTTAAACAATCCAGTACCAGCAATATATTTTCTTAAAATAAAGGCTGTAACTTTTAGGATGCTATTAGAAATAAGAAAACAAAACTATGAATTTAATTTGGAATTTTAAGTGAGCTTCACAGCTGGAATATCAGAAATGAAAGACTATCTAAACCTAGGGTACAGTCATGATTATACAGCCATTTTTGAAACCAAAGGTGTGGTCTTGTGCTTTTATTTTCATCTGGAAAAATATATTCCATATTTACTGTGGTCTTTAGTGAATTTTGTTATTTCAATAGCATCCAACTAACAGTATTAACAAGCATCAGTCATTGACATAAAATCATTCCCGTCCATATCTTCTGAATTGTTTTCAATATGCCGTAGGTGACACTGGGAGCTTTTGGCCAAGAGGAAGA
Source organism: Fregata magnificens (assembly GCA_013389945.1). Lineage (NCBI taxonomy): Eukaryota > Metazoa > Chordata > Aves > Suliformes > Fregatidae > Fregata > Fregata magnificens. Next base: position 8,061 of record WAAD01004083.1, on the reverse strand, counting down.
AGTTATTTCTAATCCCTTATCCCCAGGAGTGATTAAGAACATCATCTATGAAAAATGTCATTTACAAGATGAAAGAGAAGCTGTAGTTCAGCAGGAACTTGTCATACATATTGGCTGGATCATCTCAAATTCACCTGAACTTTTCAGTGGCATGCTGAAGATACGGATTGGGTCAGTAAAGTATCTATTGTTCTTACTACTAGTATCGCAGGGGAACATACATAGTTCAACAGAGATTGTTGCTACATTGCAAAAATGGTTTATATAAGATGATGCAGCAAAACTTGTATACTTCAGTTTTACATTTCTAGGAAGCCTGCTTTAAATGAGTGTGCCAAAACCAGGTACACAACTAATCTCAAATTTGCCAGTCAACAGTGTAAAGTGGAGGAGGGGCAGTCCTTGTAATAGCTCCTTTGAAGCTTTCCTACAGCTAATACAGCGAACTACAGGATTTTTCAAAGCTTGATCCTTATCATGTTAGGGCTTTAAAACCAAAAACAGTGTAGTGGGCTTAGATGCATTCTGTACAGCAAATGAGCAGGGGCAAGCATGCTGCCTCCAGGTCACCCTGTGGTGCTGGCAGCCAACAGGCAGAATGTTCTGCCTGGCTCACCTAGTGGCCAAGGAGGCAGCAACCGGCTGGCTAACCAGCCTGTGTGTAGCTCTGGCATAGACACAGTGAGTCTCGGTTAGCAATGCAGTGAGTTGAAGCGGTTCTGTTTTAGATTGCAACTGGCCTCACATCCATACCTGAAATAATAAAGTATGCACTCGAGTGTATTAGTGGTGCTTCTGAGACAGTTTCTTACCTGGCAGCAGACATACAGCACACTGGGTGCCATCCAGAGTTCCCCAGCTGCAGAGCAGATACAACATCTGCTCACAGTTTGCGCACTCTGCATGGGCAGCAAGGCAATCTCTACAGAAATCTTTTTATCATGTACTAGGTACAGGTGTGCTGCGCATGCTTAAGGCTGGTAACTAGCATGAATTTCGTTACTGGTAAACATCTGATGTGGACATACAGTCCTAGAAGCATTATGGATTACACCAGACCAAATGCTGGTTCTTCCTTTACAGTGCCCCATAGGTAATGTAGATGCACACAGGGTGTGCTGCTGCCTGCCCACCTATCAGGCAGGTTAGAGGGACATGGCCGGAGGCTAGGGGGATGTACTGTACTGGCAGGGAGGGAAGAATCAAGAGGTAGAGAGGACAGTAAGAGCTTTTACTGTCAGAGACTTTCAGGACTTGAGGGAGGAGGGAAAAGTGCAATCTAGGATTAAGGCTCCTTGATGAGGCTTTTGAAAGCTCTTTGCTCACTTGAGCAGTCACCTATTTCATGTAGGTTTGGGGCAAATGGGTAAAGGGTAGAGACTGCATAAATGCAATAATTGAGGTGGGATTCAGAGTGAATTTGATTGCCTTCTGAAACCACACAATTCTTCTCCAAGTCAACATATGCTTCTCGTTGCACTCTCCGGTTTCTATTAACTGCTGAGCTCATAATATAGCCTTGTCTAAATCAGTCTTAAAAGTCTGGCAACCGTGACCAACAAATCCCTTGGAAACAATGTTTCCAGGTACTCAAACTATTTCTTTTTCAGACTTTCACCACAATAATCTGCCTAAGAATATAGCTTGTTCTTTTAGAGTGTTGTCTATAATGGGGACTTCAGGTAATAAAAGCCTTCTGCAGTTCAAATGTATTTACCATTACAGCTTTTCCTAAAATATTTTGAGGCACCAAGATCAGTTTTCTCCACAAAAATACTTAACTGCCACAGTAAAGAAAAACCCGATTTGTCCTATAAGGTTGCTAAAAATGTCTTTTTGTTCTTCAAAAAACCCCAAAACAACCCCCCTCAGCTGAATGGTATCCCTATTACAGACACACACAACACTTCTTGACTGTTCATCAGTGACATAGTTGTCCTATATGTATACTGTCTATACTAAGTAGGTTAGGCTAAGCTATACATAGCTTAGGAACCACAAACCTGAATCAATTTTTAAAATTATTTACCTACTAGATTGTTCTATTTAGTTCTTTGATAATTGACCTACAAATAGTCTGTGCTGGAGTGTTATCATATTCCATGGTATCTGCATTTACTTTGCTATCTACAGAAATAAATTATTTTTTCACATTTAGGAAGAGACAGATGCATTTGAATAAGCACTTCTTTGAAGAGGCCAGGTGCTACTGACTGAGATTACAGAATTAGTGAGCATGCTTTAAAATTAGAACTAAAGTGTTCCATCTTCCATATTTTTTTCATAGAGAAAATATAGCATGTCAGCACTGGAGGTAGCTACCGGCAGTCTTTTTTCTAGCACACAAGATTCATGCTTCCACTTTAGCAGTACATTCCAGTCATCATAAAAACAAAAACTTTTCAAATCACCTGTATTACATTTAACCACAAATACATCTATCCTTTTGCACTTAAAGACCTTTTCTGTACCCTCTACAGATCCATGTTACTCCTCTTACCTTCCCTTCCTCATTCTCTCTAGCTAATCCTTTTTGCAATTTTTTTTCTTTCTTCCAAGGTTAATGCTAGAGATTCAATTTCCTTTATTTCAGTGTTATCATCCAGTCGAGTGAGCAAAATTAACCTTCTCGCAGAAACACCACTCCAGTTTGATAATGATTTGATTTAGTGTCTTGTTATTGATTTGTTTTCAGAGTTTCATGTTGAAATAGATCAAGTTTCTGACAGCCCTATTACTGCAAAAACCTCCAACCAACTGACTTCCACCCACCTCTTATCAGTGAAGAGTTTGGTAGGAGGTCCACTCTTGACTTTGCAATGTTTTGTAGGCCACTGCAAAGAGAAAACACCAGCGAATGACTTCCACACGAATACATTTGAGTCATCAGTGAAAAAAGAACCAATTCCTAAGCCAGTTGTGTTTGTTAATCCTAGTAACAAGAGGACACTATTCACCCCCTAAAATAAATAAAAGTAGCGTGTTCTGGATAATGTAGTATGTCCATGTTGCCTATTATTCTCTTGTATCTTGCACCTTCAATGAACGGTCCTAGAAACCTCAAATTTAAAGCAATGTTGAAGCAGTTGCCCTGATATCTCAGAATTGTGTAGTTACTAAGAATCCTTCAGAAAAGATTGTGACTTGACTTATATAAACAAACACATTCTGTACCTTGTAGGCTAAATAATTAAATGCCTGTGGAATGTGGCTATGCTGATGACAAGGTAACTCTCTTAGGAATACTTTGCATTGTCTGATAAACAGAGTAAGGCTCTTTGATGTAACCCAGACTTGATCAGGTGTTATATGATGGACTGTTTGAAGAAAAACTAGTTAAGTTTCTTTTCTGTTTTGATAGTAATACCTACTTGAACTGAAGCAGTGTAGATGGTAAGAGACTGAGCTCCATCCTCAATTATCTTGCTTCAGATATATCTGTACATTATTTCATCTTTGATATTACATTAGAGGCTGTAGCACTGTTTTTATATAATATGAAGAATAAAATTCAGCGTTTTCCTTCAATAATTTGCAAAGTTCTGCCACTCTGATACCTAAGGCTGAAAAATCTTCACTGTTGCCATATTATTTAATCAAATCTTTTCAAAAGGGAGTAGCAAAAGAAAGAAAAGTGTGATAGACTGCAAAAAAGAATTTCAAAGGCTAAACCATAAATAAGCCCTGAAGTCTTTTTAAATGTAAAATCATTTAATTTTTATGTTTTTTTTTAAAAACTCATCAGCAAAACACATATACTGTCAGAGCATAATTTTCAGTATGAATTTAAACATCAAAAGGCAGGTAAATGTTTGTCTTTAATGAACGTGGGACGTAGGGGAATATGTGGTCAAATATATCTTCCCTATGAAAAGCATGCTTCACAACCCATTTCCTAAAATCTATGTATTATCCCTTTCACTTTGTATCATATTGCAAACAAACACAAAATCTGAGTAAATTCCACAGTACAATAAGAGTAGTAGAGTATTTGTTTGATATTTTATGCATGTCCTGACAGCCAAATAGCAGGATCATGTGGAATTCTTACGAGCTATTTTATTAGACTATTTTTTCATCTTTGGAAACTTCGTATTTAATTAATAAATGTATTCCCTCCTTTACTTCAGATGGATTATCCATGCTATGAAGCATGAATTGAAAATCCGTGCTGGGGACATGCCAGCCAAGGACTTATACCAGATGTCCCCTAGTGAAGTGAAGCAGCTTCTGCTGGATATTCTTCAACCACAGCAGCAGGGGAGGTAATGAGATGTGTGGGTTTGTGGCACCTGTTTTCATTCATAATCAGCTGTTCAAGTAATTTTCATTTCTGAAGTACTTTGTATACATCTGAAATCACCAGGCATCTGCAATCAGTAATATACTTATTTAAGGAAAGGTAGCAAAAATGCACTTTTTCATTCTTTCACCTGTGTCCAGGTGCTACAATTGTTTCTTGTATATTGCATCTTCCCTTTTCAGCTTTATCTTTGTGGAAGCCTTACTTTATAGTAGTAATCTCTATACTTTGGCAGTAATGTGAAGCATTACATCCTTTGATGTGGGGAAAGGAGCCAAAAATTACTCAATACTGTCTACTTAAGTAACTTGTAAGAACAGCTTGTCTGCTGTTCAGTGCCTTCTTTCTTCTAGCTTATTACATGAATTAAGAACAGATGTTCTCTAGAATTCTCAAGAGACAGCAGTGCTGCCTGAATCCTGTAATCTGTTCTCCAAGCTGTAACTAGCTGCCAAACCTAGCATCCATTGTGATACAAAGTGCAAGACAAAAGTTAAAATTGCAGTCTTTCCACTTAACTGTATTGATAAGAGTAAATTCAAAAGTCCTCCTGTAGGGTTTTACTTCTAGTTAAGTTACATTAAACTTTGGCACGTAATACTGCTGATAATTTCCACAGTCCTTGACTGAATGGATGATGGCCTTTTCTCTCAACAAAGAGGAAATATACCACACGTCATACTACTTATGTTCCTGCTTAATTCAAAACACGTTCTGTTTTTTTCCCCAATCTAAAATAGCTGAGAAACAAGCTCCTTACATTGGTGTCTGCTCTCTCGTATCTAATTTGTGTGATGTAGAATCTCTCAGTCCAACTGACTATGTACTCTCTATCTCCCACATGCTTTTCAGTGTCTTGATTGTGGTTATTAATGCTTGCTGTTTAGTTCCTGTCTCTACTCATGTTGATGTTGACATTATGCTTCTAAAACCTTAGCAGAACAACCCTAGGTTACTCTTTGCGGTATTTTCCATTAAATGTTATGCTACTTAGGAAACAATTTGGTCAATCCCAGTAAGCAATTCAAGCACCATCCTTCATTAGAGATCTTACCTGAGTTGTCACAGTGCCTTCTGCTTCTCATTCCTTTAATGGACTATAGCTGGGTCAGCAAAGAGCACTCTGGTTGACTTTCTGACAATGAAGATTTTTTGGGGAGGCGTTATCTGAGTACAAAAGCTAGCCAGCATATCCTTCAAAACTTCCTATCTTTAACTTCTTCCTGTACGGTATTACTAGCTCCTTTTTCCTTACCCATTAGTGATTTGTTTTTAAAAGTTCTCTTCCTGACAGGAAACAGAGAACACTGTCTCCTTGCATTTTCTTTCTGTGACAGTTCTTCCTACTGTGGTGATTTTTAGAAAAAAAATCTCTGCTGCTGTGATACCATATATCACTGCCAATTAATTTGTCATACATGAAGGGCTAGTGGTATATGTACCTCCCTAACAGTCTCTCCAAGTTTTCATGGAGGGTAAGATGTTTGCAATTTTTCTACCTCTTACACTGGGCTCCAGGATATGATACCATATAGGTAAATATATATTTTTATATATATTGCCAACAGAGTGCAGACTTCCACGGGTATTCTTTTTGACCTATTTATGTAGGTCAAAAGATTGTGAGTAGCCTTTTTAAAATGGAGCATTGTTCTTTTAATGGTCCAAACAGTTATAAAACTCATTTTGGTCATAGTTTACAGGACTCTCTTCCTTACCACAGTAATTTAGATAGGTCAGAATATTTTTGACATCTTCAAATGCTTCTTTCCTTGTATTAAGAAAACAACCTTTTATTTCTATCACAACTTTTTGTTTTTATGAATGTTTTCTTGTCCTAGTCCAAGGACAGAGCTGTGCAGAGAATGAGATGGAACTGTCATAACAGGCACAAGTTTTTGGCCATTAAGTGTTTCATTGAGAAGTGATTTATGAGACTTTTTTTTGTAATTTGTCATGTTAATCCAATACAGTGATACAGGAAAAAACTGCTGCATATTGGCTTGACCCTGGCAGTGGTACAGTAATTAGAAGTCAATAGTAAGTCAGTGACAGCTATTGTATCACAAGTACTTTAAAGCTTTAACTTTAAATATCTCCTTTGTTCTCATAAAGCATATCCCAATTACTTAGAGTTCAAACCTGTTCAAAAGGTGCACCACCTACTGATACTTTTTTTTTTTTCTTAAGAA
>WAAD01004081.1:1834-12900 GCA_013389945.1 Fregata magnificens | reverse complement strand
CATCAGCATTAGTAAATGCCCTGCATTTTCCTCAATAAGCCATGAAATTTCATTTCAGTAATGGTTAGTTACCAGATGCTGGTGACATTTTTATCTCCTTTACAGAATTTTCCCCTTACTAGGTTCTCCTAAGAAAAAAGATGTGAAATGTCCAGAAATAGTTCCTTTCTAAATATAATTTCATAATTGTTTTTTAATAATTTTTAATATTGGTATTTAAGTTTTTTGAAGGGAATGGTGAACAAACTTAGTAGTCTCTGGCAGTACCTAGTGTTTCAACAATTCTGCCTTACCATGGTGAGCACCAAGGCCCAAACTGTCCCTATTTCTGAGTAATGTGGCCTAAAGGAAAAAAAAAATTCTTAAGGACAAAGAAACATGGAACACAGCACTCACCTCAGATGGCTTGATCCAAAGACAGTTGGAGAACTTCCATTTAGGTGTTTGGTTTTTCAATCAGGACCAAATCTGTGCAGATTAGAGATATACAGCATATACCAAAGATTGGAGCTACTTCCAGTGTAGAACATCAGGGAGTAAAGTTTCATGTTTCTGTCATCCTTTCTCTTTTCAAATCTGCACCAATACCCTCTGCCTGTCTTTGTCATATAGAGTGCAAAAGATGCAAAGATATAAGACCTGTGATACAGTCACCGGGTTTCAGAACGGTTCCATCTCCAAAGTCTTCATTTCACTTCCAAGAGATGCACTGAGAGGAGAGTGGGACTTAGCCAAAAGTAATTGAGAAACACAAAGAATGAAATGAGATAATACAGTTTAAAACAGGTTGGTCTGGAAGATAACCTGGGTTCCGAGGTCAAAGCCCACAATTTCACAGAAATAGCTGAAAGAAGAACCTTATGTTGTCTAACTCCATGTGAATATTGACTTTTTCCAATAAACTGAAAGCACGGGGATTCCTTGATGATTCAATAGATAAAAGTACTGTGTGGCATTTTGTGGCACCTGTTGTGAAAAAAATGCTATCCCTTGACTAGGTAATCCAGCAATATAAACCTGACACAGCAGAGTGGTGCACCCATGTTACCTGCATGTTTATGGGCTGAGTCATACCTTCTGTAATCTGTTTATACCCATGCAATGTCATATTAATACCATCAGTCAGCCTCAGCTTGAGGCCAGATAACTGCCTGAAGGCAGTGAGGAGACACAGGTAAAATAGGGAAATAAAATAGGGAAATCTCTGAATGCTGGGCACTCCAGAGCTCTATATATCTGCAGTGCTAAAGTGAACAGATAAGTAGAATTTTAAGTAATAGTCAAAACCTCTTGATGTTTGAATGCAGAAAAGGATGAAATGCAATGGGCAAAAATATTATATTTTTGTACAGTCCTTTTGGTATAGAATCATAGAATCATTGGGTTGGAAAAGACCTCTAAGATCATCAAGTCCAACCATCAACTAACACCACCATGACTCCTAAACTAGACCCTGGAGTGCCACGTCTACACCTTTTTTGAACGCCTCCAGGGTAGACGACTCCACCACCTCTCTGGGCAGCCTGTTCCAATGCCTAACCACTCTTTCAGTAAAGAAATTCTTCCTAATGTCCAATCTAAACCTCCCCTGACGCAACTTGAAGCCAGAATCATACTACAAAGTAAAATCACTGTTACGTATCACAACACATATTGAAGCAACTGTAGACACAAAAGTAAACAAAAGCCTATGTTGCTTTTTGGAAGTAAAAAATAATAATCTCCTATTGGTTGTTTTATTGTATCTGTGACTGGTATAAGCCAAGAACAGAAACCGAAAGAGAAAAATCTAAGAAATGCTTTCTTCATGATGCCTCCAATACTGATGAATCCACAAAAGAAATTCCTGCAAGAAATCTCTCTGAAATGGCATGCTCTTGTTAGCATCATCAGACAAAAACTTAATTACAAGGAAGATGTCTCCCTTATTGGAAAGTACGCCCCATCGTACATCAGTGCTTACCATTTGGTTGAACTGATGTTAGGAGTTACATGATCATAGTGCATCCTGGGAAGTGTAACCCAACTGTGAAGTCCAAGAGAGAAGGGGTATGAAGAAATAAGAGACTTTAAAGATAACTACCGTGATGCATGGTACCATGGTAACATTTCAAGGGCAAAGAAATTACCACTTAGCTAAGCCAAAATTTGATTTTTGATTCAACAAGCTAAGAGGAAATATTTTGATTTGAGAATGTCAAAACATTTCCATTTGATCAGATATATGAAAATTAAATTTACTGAACAAAATGTTCTTAACTATTTCCATAGTCAACTTTTTTGCTACAGTTATCTTTGATAGATATGAGTAGAGAAAGAATTCAAACTAATAGAATTTCTCATGACATAAACCCAGTCTTTTTGCCAATATACATATTTATAAAAAGGTTTATTGTTTGTTTGTATTTTAATCAGGTTTATCTTCTTCATAGGTTTATCTTCTTCATTCAGAACATTTTTATCATCTTATTTTCATATTTTTGCTATTATTAGCAAACAAAATAAATTGAATCTAAAAATAAGGAAACAAAATAATTATAAAGAGCTTGCTTTCAACATGAACATGAATGACCTGATTTATGAGAATCTTGCAAGTAAATGTAAAATTATTTTTAGAAAGGTATATGACAAAATCTGGTACAACAAAGGAAAAAAATCTTAAACTTTCATTCTGCTGACTGTAAAGGGAAGATGTCTAAATTGCAGAATACTCTCATTTTCTCAAGTACTCATACCCTTAAGCCTCTCAACATCTACACTGAAAGCATGCTGCAGTGATCATTTCTTCCAGCTATAATTTATGCATTGTAATCGTTCCTATGTAGATGTGGGAAATTTATTTGAATACATTGTTAGAGCCTGTAGCTGAGGGATTTTGCTTTTAAAACTCTGTTAAAGAAAAAAACCAATGAACTGGAAGAGTGACTTATCTCCAGTATATGCTCAGTCTTCTGCCTTCAGGGACTCCCAGCAACCAAAACAGAACATTGTCTGGAGCGCAGTGAGGATCTGGGACTCTCACCTTTGGACCTTTGGCAATTTGCTCTGAGCTTTCTAAACCGTTTGCCTCAGCTGCTTGCTACAGACTATATAATGGAGGTCCAAGTCAGACGGCTCATTCTCCCTCTGAGGCGGTAGGGAAGAGGTGAAGAGGGGAGGGAAGGAAAAACAGAGGAAAAGAAAGAGCGGCAAGAGGGTTCGGGGCTCACCATGGGCCCTGTGCAGCTCTTGCTGCTCTTGCTGCTGCTCAGCAGTGGTGTTCTCACACGTAAGTACTGCCTTTTATGTTAGTTCTTTTTGCTGCTTTATTTATGAACCCATTAAAACAACAATAATGCAAAAATCAACAGGACAATGGCTTATAGAATTAGAGAGGGTAAATGTGGCAAAGATATCGTCTCTTCCCTTTGTAGGACTGGGCAATCATAGGAGGATCCCAGTGTAGAAAAAGTCACAAATGTTGCATGGTGTCTTTTGATCAGATTTAATGTACTTTGCAACTTGCAAGGAATTCACATAATTTATTTTGGCCTAATTGTTTTTCTGTAATGCTGTCCTTTTAAACCCCCATGGAGATACTGTAGCTTGGAGATACCATACAGAGTTATCCCAGCTGTTGCTAACCTGTTTTGTGGCAAATGTGGAGTCAGAGAGCAATAAAGCAAAATGTATTTGGCAGGCAATACTGACATTTGAAATACAATTTTGTGTTAAAGGGACATAGTCATCAGTAGTAGTAGTAAAAGAAGTAGGCCAGTAGAGTTTTTTCCCTAAGATCAGAAAAGACAACCTAAATCAATATGGTGCTGTGGATTGTGAGCTATCCTTACTTCCCAAGAAGTGGCTTTTTAGAATATGACACTGTACTGTTACTTAAGACTTCAGGAACCTTAAGGAGGAAAGTGAGTCTGGGGCCAATTATACAGGTCTGGTTTTATATGCAGATCGAATTCATCATAAATACACCTTTGTAGAACTAATATTTTGTTGTTGACTGGTGTTATACAATGGTTATTAATACTGTTTTTACTGTTACTAGTAATAGTAATAGTAGTACTACTGTTGCTATTGCTGTTACTGTAACTAATGTTACACCCTATTCACTCTATTTCTATAGAGTGGTCAACATTAGAATTCCCAGGATGAAAATGTGGAAAGTGTGCAGAGAATATTATGAGAAGAGTGGCATTCATGTGTGATATCCCAAAGAATGACATAGCATCAAATGAATGCAGCAAATTTACTAGATTATGTTTTCGTTTATTTTATTTTATATAGAGTCATATGGGACATACCTAAGACAGATGGGAGCAAATTATTCTTCTTGACTTGAATAGGCTTCCAGTCAGTGTTCTTTTCTTCCAAAGAATGAACTCTCAATATTCAGAAAAGATTTAATAGCAGAGAATTGTAGTATTAATCATCAAAGTTGTCTTTTTTTAAATGTACAAGAAGCAAAATATAGCCATTCATCCATTATGCAGTATTTTTATGTGCTCAGATGGACTACAATTTTAAAGTAAACCATGTTATATGGTATATTTCATCTATCTACCTCTACATTTTGTGCCCATCATTTATAAACTTTCTGTTTCACATAACATAGGGCTTTTAAAAATACTTGTTAACCTGGAAGCTGACCCTTCTCAGTTTAAATCAACATAATTTAATTCAGTGACTTAAAGATCCTATTCTGAGGTCTTAGTTCACAATATCAAGGCAACTACTCTAACCCCCTTTAGATTTGACTCTGTACTGTCAATAGTAGCTTTGTTATTTACATCAGTGTGCCCAACTACATCAAAAGTTAGTATGAATTAATAAGGTCTTACAATGAAAATGTAGTATTTCCATTTATATTTTTGCAGCCCTTGTTTTATAGCTATAAACTGCTTTTCCAGCTTTTAATTCTTGTTTTTATTCTTTACAGAGGAAGAAACACCTGAAAGTGGAAGTCCAGGATGTTCAAGTAACTGATTTCTTGCATCTGCTTTTGTTATCTTATCTTACTATATTAACTGAATACATCTTTCGAAGCTTGATTTTTGCTATTCCATAAATCTCTTCCTCTGAAATAACTGAAACAAAACTGATGGCAATATTCTGAAGTCTTTATTGCCATTTATTTTAGGTATTTAATTATCCATTGGCTCAAAGAATTTCAAAAGTTTCCTAAGATCAGAGAAGCTGAGACTGAGTTTCTAAACTTTCTAAAAGCTCCCATTAAGAAACTACTTTCCATTGTTTTGTTGATTTCTTAATTGTCAGGTGCAAATTCCTTAATCTAAAAATCCCTGTTTATCAGAGGTGAAGCTTTAGGAGTGAGGTTATTTACATTACACTTTACCATGGGCTGAATCTCACTTCTTATTTACCCCTCACAGTGGCTGCTAAACCCACAAAATTGCACTTGGATATCTAACTAAATATCTGTAGAATAAATCATCAACTCTGTCAGCAAGGACAGCAATTTCTTTAAACAAGTCAAGACTCAGGAAATGCTGACTTTATGCCCTACCTTTATAATGAACTCTGACTGGCCCTGACTGCTCGGTTAGATACATAATGTTCCACCATAGGGTCAAAGTACTGAATGAGTTGTTTTGTTCTTTGTCCCTTTGGATCTTCAGGGGTTTTTTTCCCTTGTTGAATGCTTTAGCACCATCTCCAGGCAACTGGGTTTATTTCAGCTGCCTGAACCAACTCAAAGACTTCTGGGCTTCATTGCCAATTTCTTCTGTATTTTTGATACAATAAATTATTTGGTATTTGCATTTCTAGTCTTATCGCTTCCCTATTCCTTTTCCATTTAGTTCTGTTTAAAAGCAGGAAATGAAGAAATAATTAGCCTTTTGGCTTTAACATAGTGGATACTGGTGTTGCGAAAATTTCTGAGACTGTACAGTTAAGCAATGTTATAGTCCAGGATAGCCAAAAGTGACAGGGATAGTGTTGAACTTTTATAGCAGTTAATTTTAAGGTTAATTAGATAATCTAATTCAGTTTTCAAATGTTTGTAAGATGCTGATTACTGTATGATAGCTAGTATTAATTAATTCTATTTAGCAATTACATGAAAGGAATCTCTGTTAAAACACTATTAAAATATGTAAAGCTTATAAAAGTGATAGTCCAAGGAGGAAATATGAGATTTATAGTACTATTCTGTTCTCCTGTCTAATTATGCAATTCTGTGACATAAAGGGCAAGATAACATTGCCTCTGAAATAACAAATGTTTTATAAAACGCAGAGTGAGCTACATTCATGGCAGGTATAGGCAGGAAAAGTCATACAGAATTGATGGTGGGTGTGTGGGTTTACACCGAGGTGACTTTACCTTTTCTTTTCTGTAAAAGTAGATCAGGATTCTAATATGTTCAGACAGTCACAGATAACCACGGAGGAGCAATTTAGGAAATTGCTTTTCACTCAGCATCACAACAGCGTCACAATCCCAGTGAATTGCTCAGTCTAAACAGAGGGAACAGTAACTTCTGGTTCAGATAGACCTAAACTGCTCTGACACAGTCACTTAAAATGCCTGATCATCATACGTTTAGTTTAAAATGATGCTTGCAGTTATAATGGGAGTGAATTCTAATTGAGGACATTGTTTGGCATACATTATGCATTCCAGACACCAAAAGAAGGTCTTATATCCCTGTGTTTGACATGGAGACAAAATATTTTTTTTAATGTCTCTATTACCACGTTCATTCCTGCTTGTAGGGCTTAAAATTACAGATGAATTGCCTCTGAAAGCAACAGGGACAGATTAGACACAGATGAAATTCATCCCTTTGAGGAAGCCCATTAGCTTTTGGGGCTTCCTTTGATAAAAAGAGAAACACCTCTGCAAATACTTCCTCTTGCCTTATTCTTACTCATAACTTAGTGCTTTTGCCTTGTTCTGGATGCTCTTCATATAACTAAAGTTTATCTCCATTAAAAAGAGTCTACTCTAGTAAAATTTGCTGATCTAATAAGTGAATTAGAGCAGATCGTGTTTCAGGAGAGTCTGGGGCAGAAAGAAACTCTGTAGATTCAGGTGAAATAGTATTGAGGAATGCTAGTTTTGGTGTTCTGTCTCTTTCTGTGTTTATTTGCTTTCAGTCTCAGTCACGTGACTTAGATAAAGCAGCTCCTTGCTTTTGAATTATGATGGAAAAATCTGAGCTGAAATGAATCATTTTATTACGAATTTGAAAACTACCATTTGATTGGTTTAATTTAGAAGCAATAGGGTCGTTTTTAAAATAGTTCCGTATCTTAAGTTTTCCCCCTTTTTTGTCATTAACTTTAACGGGGCATGATTTGAAGGCTAGATGGGGTCATATTGTCAGATCTCATCAAGCAGAGCAGTGGACCCCAAAACTTATGCTTCCTTCACAAGTTTTGTCTTACGCTTCAGAAAGTATCCAGCTGACATGAAGGCATTACTTCTTTGTCTGAAAGCTATTGTGTAAAAGGAAATAGTGGGAGGGTCCTCATGCTTCCTTTATATGTGGTATTCATTTTAGTTACACCATACTAAGTGTGTATTGTAAGGACCTACATATGCGTATTCTACCCAAGTCATAAAAGCACTCTTGTTTTCCCAACTGCAGAAGATGCGACCAGATTTAAACACCTCAGAAAATATGTTTACTTATATGAAGCAGAAACATCAAATGGGATCATGGGAACAGCAGATTCTCGAAGTGGTTCAAAGATCACTTGCAAGGTAGGGAAAGAGGAGTAAATACAACCAATTGGGACTGTATACTGAATAACACGGGAGCTGGCAGCTGGGGAGCATCCTTCAATGTTTTTCCAAACAAGATTATTCTTTTGAAAGGTACTTGTTGAGAGTCCTGAAGACTAAGCCTTCCCTGCCCTAGACAGAAGGCACTTAGGATGGCAGAAGTCCTTCATACCACTGTGCCGGTGCATTTCAATCCGGATCTGGCTGTACTTTTACACGAGAGGGGGGGAAGACCTGATAGTTCAGTTTTCCTTAGCTCCCAGGCTGAGTCTACCAATGTCCATCAAACAATCCTAGAAGTTGAACTAAAACAGCTCACTGATGCCATGAAGAACACTTGATAGCCTGTTGATGGTAACAGTCAAGCCAGGATCAGGGCTGTAGGAGTAAAAGGTCCCGTAGGCCATTAAACTACCCAGTGTCCCTCCATCTTGCCCCAAACTTTCCCATCATGGTTTTTTTTTTTTTCTGAAATGGGGTAACTGGGGAAAATATTTTTTATTTAGCACACACTGTTCTGACAGAGTCTAACCATTGATCAGTCTAATGACTCAAGTTTTCATACAGTTCTTCTAGTACTATAAATTTTTCGAACTTGTTTACCGTGTCTATAGTATACTCTGTGTCATTAGCCAAGCAAATACCTGCTTTCATATCTTCTCCCTCAAGTTACCTTAAGCTATTTAGAGTACTTTGGAATCTTTCCCAACAGCTGCTAGCAGGGTGATTCTGACACTTTACAAAACCCAGGGAATACCATATTTTCCAAACTGTAACTGGATGATCCTGGAAACATGATAATGAAAAAAGGATAAACACATCATATTTGTGTTTTCAGGTTGAACTGGAGGTACCACAGCTGTGCCACTTCATCCTGAGGACAATGCATTGCTCCCTGAGGGAGACATTTGGTGTTGACACTGAGGGAAGGGCTATGCTGAAAAAGTCAAAGAACTCTGAGGACTTTGCAAACGCCATGTCCAAGTAAGCAATATCAATTATCATCAATACTTAAGTCTTAACATGGAACAGGCTGCAATGTTACAGTCTACCCTGACTATGTTTTTCCAGGCATAGAACACATTTCATGATAACACGGTCGATTTATAAGCTGGGCCACAGAATACTCTCCCTGATATAATTTAGG
The DNA here is from genome assembly GCA_013389945.1 of Fregata magnificens. Lineage (NCBI taxonomy): Eukaryota > Metazoa > Chordata > Aves > Suliformes > Fregatidae > Fregata > Fregata magnificens. Next base: position 4,007 of record WAAD01004081.1, on the reverse strand, counting down.
GCTAACTTGGCAGAGGTCTCAATTGCTAGTAGGGAACGGTTTTTTCCATCCAGAATTTTCACCTGGAATATTTTTGTCATTTATATCATCTACATCAGGAAACTGTCAGGTAGTCCCCTAAAAGATTATTGCAAGTGGAATGTTCCTTCTTGTAAGCAAATTCTCAAATGGCTGTGTGCAGCCATTTTAAGATAATTTTCCTTTGCTGACATTGTACAAAGACTGTGCAATAGAAAGGCATTTGAGACTGAAGTCCAGACTTCCTATCACGGTCTTTAATGACCTATGCAACTTATCTTTTCCTTACTTATCTGCTTTCGTAACTTATTGCTACTACCCCCTCCACCCAACTAGTCTCTAGTGCTTGTCAGTGTATGTTTTACTCATGCACCTTCATGCTTGTTTCAGTGCCTCAGTATCCACTCCATCTTGTTTCACAAGCCATAGATCTCAAAACAACTTGACACAGTGTTAAAATATGTTTTTCAGAAAACAATTAAGGTTTTATTTAAAGACTGCAACTAGTAGAGAATCCTTCCCATTGTTTCGTAGCCTATTGCAGTAGTTAATAATTACCTCATTCTAAAAAGTTACTTATCTCCTGTCTGAATTTGTGCAATTCCAACTTCCAGCCATTGCTCTTGATATTTGCTTGTCCTTAGATGACGTAGTCTGGTGATACCAGAATGTCCTTGGTTAGAATTGTGCTGCTTTAATAGTAATACTCTCTAATAGTGACAACAGTGAACAGTAAATGATGATAGACCAAGATAAACATGATGCTTTAGCTATAGCCCAGCAGTTTATTGATAGCATGTTCTTCACTGGGTGACTTTAAAGTGATTTCATACTAACGTTGGGGTTTTTTTGGGCAGGCATGAGCTGAAATTCAGCATTCAGGATGGAACAAAAGTCAAGCTGTATCCAGAGAAGGATGAACCTCTGAATGTGCTGAATCTCAAGAGAGGGATCATCTCTGCTCTACTTGTGCCAACAGAAACAGTAGAAAACGTAAAAACAATTTCAATGGTAGGTGTTTTGAAAGCATTCACTTTATTTCCTTAACAAATCGAAGAAACGTCACCTAGTAGAGTTACTCCTGAACATCATTTTCAAAAGACCTGGAAATTCAGATGAGAAAGGCTGCCTTTCAGCTAGATTCTCTTCTCCCAAGAAACTAGCGATAGGACGAGAGGAAATGGCCTCAAGTTGCGTCAGGGGAGGTTTAGACTGGACATCAGTCTTTACCAAAAGAGTGGTTAGGCTCCCCAGAGAGGTGGTGCAGTCGTCAACCCTGGAGGCGTTCAAAAAAGGTGTAGACGTGGCACTCCACGGCCTAGTTTAGGGGTCATGGTGGTGTTAGTTGATGGTTGGACTTGATGATCTTAGAGGTCTTTTCCAACCTTAATGATTCTATGATTCTATGATTAGAAAATGTCTGACAGCATGAACAGAGATACTGATTTCTTTCTTCTTTCCAGGATACTGTATATGGAAAATGTGACAGTGAAGTTGAATTCAAATCTAGAAAAGGAAATGTTGCAGAAGATATTTCAATTAACAGGGACCTGAAAGCCTGTGACAACTTCAGTCCCATCAGAGATTATGTCAGCCCGATTGCCCTTGTAAAGGGACTAGTAAGTATACCATTAAAAATTATGTAACATTCTTCACTACGTCACTTAAAAGGATAAACAACTACTACAACAACTAAATTTTGTATTTATCTTCTAAAAGCTTAAATAGGTTTTCTGCAACCTTACATTAGATCAGACTGTGGTTTTGTTGGCTGTCAATAGAGAAAAACAGATGCAGGGAAAGGGTGTAATTACCTTCATTCATGTTCTTCTCATTATTTTTTAAAGGAGAGCTTTTCATAGATGGAGTTAGTACTATTGATTACATGATAACCTATCAGATCATATCCAAATTTTAGTTTTGTGGGTCAAAATTTTCAACATTCCAATTTCATGTAAAACATGTAGTCCACCAAAACCCTGATGTGTATATGATGTGTAGGAGGAGAGAGCTCTAAATGCCCCAAAGTAAATGGTTTGACATGGTGTTCAGGCTACCTGTTAATCCACAATGATCAAATGCAGTTGCTTGCATGAATATTGGCAGATTTCTTCCAGGTATCATGGTATCTGTGCTTTTGAGTGTTTTCCCTTAA
>WAAD01004067.1:19596-32437 GCA_013389945.1 Fregata magnificens | reverse complement strand
TTTAACACTCTCTTCATTCAACAGTCGTGTTGAATAGGATATGAAGTCATAGGCTAATTACCATAAAACACGATTGTAGGCTTTCTTGGTGAAGTACGTTCACTGCTGGAAACTGTTAAGTTTCTTCCTGGTGGTCAGACACCAGGTTCCAACACAATTTTTGCTGAGGTGTATTCAACTTGAGAGACTTTTACAGGGTTTTATGAAACTTTTAGCTGATGTGGGGAAGATATCATTCCACAAGTTCAGAGGCACATCCATCATCCCGCTATTTAAACAGAAGTGAGAAGGTAAGTCTATGTTAATTATAAAGCAATTTTCTTGATCATAATTTTGTGGAAATACCCTGCTTAGATTAGCCTAAATTGTCACATCAAGTATACAGTTGGGAATTTTTTGTCCATGGATACAGAAAGTGCAGAGCTACTATCAGCGTGCTTTGTACTGCTAAGCAATTTCAGAAACAAGAGCAAAATCTGGATCTTCCGTATGCCTTTCTGTTCTCACAAGGGCTGGTGATACTTTCAGAGGGTCCCTTTTGGAAATTTTCTGGCCAGAATAGGTTGTCCTGCAAAATTGCTCTAAATGTTTCATCAGTTTTGTGAGGGCTAAGACCCCAGAAAACAATGAGCTTCCAAACATTTAAGTGTCTCTAATGAAGTAAAATGCACTGCCTCCTGGCTCCTGTTTTGTGTAGTGCCCTGTTTGCTTATATGCAAAGGAGTGTATAAAAATTTTAGGACACCTGGCAGACAATATGTTTCTCTGCTTACCATCTGCAATGAAGTCTTGGTTCAGGACTTATTTATTTTCTGATCCATGTTACTTTGTTGTTTAAGAAGAGGAAGAACTAAGCATCCTTTTTCAGGAACTTTTAAAAATGTGGATCTTACTGTTGATGTAAAAAAGCTAGAATTCCTGTTTTGTCCCGCTTCAAGGAAAGAAACCTAGTGTGCCGCCAGGGATCAATAATAATGAATATTCCCTTTCAATGTCTAAGTCTGTGTCTAAACAAACTGTCTAAGTTAGTTTTCTATGAAGTAACATTACAAGTGCTTCTGAATTGTGAAATAAATCCAGACAGTTGAAAGTCAGAGAGCTGTTCAGGTGCTCTCAGTGAGATTCTACATTAAGAAGCGAGAACATTTTTGAATGACGGCTTTAGCATTTCTGTTATACGTGTGTGACAGTTGCCGCTTTAGGAAACTCACCCTCAGCTAAGGTGTCTTTGAAAGATCTTACAAATTCAGGCATAAGTTGCCAGATGCAAGGTGTCTAAAGTGTGGATGCAGAGTGTCTCAAACAAAGATGCAAATTGCAATTAAAATAGACTGACCAACTCATCTGATTGATGCCACCATTCTACCACAGAAATAAATTAAACCTGGTAAACTTTATTTCATGGTGGTGAGATCAGTCTTTAACCAATCTACACGTATTGATGTGGAATTTCTATTGATGTGTGGGTGTATGACGCTTCTCAAGGGAGAAAAAAAAGCAGCAAAGATATTTATGCTGGTCTAATTGCATTCCAAACAACTCGTGTCTTATTAGCTGAAGGAAAAGGAGCCTAAAGCAAATTTTGAAAAGAAAAATTATTAGGTCAATCTGACATCTGCTGTGTGGGAAAACATTCCTTGGGAAAATGTGACTGTACAGCTATCTGGGATCTCATAAACAGAATTAATCCTAAGCATTTGTTTGCTGTCATCAACAACAATGGTGGACCAGCAGTAGTATTTAACTACACAGAACAAAGAACAGCATAAGACCAGGGACAACGTGCAATATTGTTTTTCTGAAAGCGTTCCTGTGATAAAACTAACTAGGTATTACAATTATTGCTTCCTTGATAAATGCGTCAGAANGCATAATAATTGATAAATGCGTCAGAATATCATGTCTGAGATGATGAAAGCTTGCTTTGCATTAAAGCTGTCTTTATGACTACTCTGGCTTAGCATCTTGCAATTGTCAGAAGGTTATTCACCTTTGTTTTTTTTTTTTAAAAAAAAGCATGCATAGAAAGACAAGTATGAAATGACATTTTTTTTTAATGTGCAAAATAAAATCTGAATTTTTCCTGTTAAATGAACTATTACACAATTTAACACTCCTTCACACACACCCCAAAAAAGAGAACCCCAAACCAAACTAACCTGGCCTCATGTATATTGTGCTAAATACCCAACCTGGCCTCATTTATACTGTGTCAAATGCCAAACCTTCTGTGGAGTATTTTTTCCTGTCTGTTCCCTTTCTTGTTTTCTGCTTCTTCCTATCTTGCTTGTCTTAGTTTAGTATGGAAGCTTTCCCAGATGGATGTTGTCTTTAATTACCATATCAATTATTATGCATATCTGTAGTGTGCTGTGCAGTTGCTAATTAGAATTGTACAGGTAGTAAAGCTGAGGTATTAAAGTCTGTTAAATTGTAATTTTGTTCTTAAAACCCAAATCTTGTCACGGAACTCTTATCATTCTTCCATGCTTCCTCCTGATGTCACTAACCTATGAAGAGAGCTTTTTAAATAGTAATGTTTGCAAAGTTGTCAAGATAAAACCAAGTGTAACTTTATTCTTGTGGTCTAGGATAGTTACCTGGTTTTGAAAGTTTAGAAAGTGAGGCATTTTCTGCACATGTAGTGGGCTGAACCAGCTCACTGTGGGGTAGAAGAACATTATTGCTGGTGCAAGGGCTTTGGTCTGCAAACTTGGTGTATGGAGGTGGGGAAGCCCTTGAAATCTAGTTCTGTTCCCCACAGTTTCCTGTTTTTCCAGTTGTGGTATCAGTGTGTGTTTGTGCTTAAATTAACAAGACATTAACATAACAGAGTTTAGAGCATCAGCTAAACTGAGGCGTTCTGCTGGATTACTGATGCGTGCCTAGGGCTTCTGGTGGACAAAATTACCTCTGGTTCGGGTCATGTGCTCTTCTGAGCTGCTCCCATCACACTGCTGCTGACTTCCTACCTCACTGTGCATCAGGCCACGTTGAGAATTGTGGTGTTAAAAATACAGCTTGCAACAACCTCGATTGAGCAGTACAGCCAAGTTAAGGTATGCGTGTATAGTGATTTCTTTTCAAGAGTCCATCGCTTTATTTTTGAAACTGTTAAGAGCAATGTTGGCATATTCAGAGTGCCAGAACTAAATCATACACGTTTCTTGTACTACTCTGTGTTAATAATTATGTCACGTATCACAAAAAATTAACGTGATCCTTCTAAATTCTGTGAACGGCAATGCTACCAACAAATGGAATTGAGAGGGTGACACTTATTCATGTATCACGGGCGATTGTATTTGATGTCTAAAGAAAAAGTGAACTCCAACTGAAAAGTTGCTAGTGGCTGGAGCATTTGTATGATCTCTTTCACAAACACTTGCTTTCTCCCAGGGTGTTTACTTCCCTCAGTGCAGACACTAACAAGACACTTTCCCCTATCTGGCTGTTTTCCCATGCAATATGCCATAATAAATGGGGACCTTTATATTCAAGCACAGAATTTTTCTGTGAGATTTAACTCGATAGCAAGCTGCTATTTATTGATGTACTTAATGTCTCTGAATTTATTTTAACGGTTAATCTGTTTCTTTAAAAGCTTCATATTTTACAGGGATGGAACTTGATTTACAAACAAGAGATGGGTGTGTTTGTGCCTTTTAAACAAACAGAATTCATGGCTTTTAAATAAACAGGAGTATGCAAATTTAGGGTATTTTTCATCAGCCCTCTGTTACTTTCATATATTAACTAAGCCTGTATTTTGGCTATGAAAATAATTTGTGGGAAAAGCAGCTGTTCCAATGATTTGCCCTGTATTTAGCTCACAGAAACTAAGTTGTAAGGGAAGCATCATACTGTGCTATGGATAAAACCACAGCAAAGTGGTGCCAGCACTGAGGTGTACGTGCACCCTATCACTTGGTGTGTACCTGGGCCTTAAAGACTGCATCTCCAGAAAAGCAATTTGATTCAGTCCAGATTCACGGGGTCACATTTCTTCCTTTACTCTTGGGAAAAAAAAAAGGCATCTTGTTAGGCAAAGGCTTCTTTGTTTCTTAACTAAACTAACTTTAACTAAAAGAAAAGGTTCCTTTTAATATGGAAAATTATGTTCTAGCTCATTGTGTAGTAATTCAACTTGTGTCTAGATGTGTTAATGGAGTATTTGATGCTATTTTTTCCTTTCTCCCCCTCATCTTTTGCTTTCCTCCTTCCCCTAAAAATATCTTCCATTTTTCCCACCAGCTCATAATCCCTGAATTGCAAACCTTATCTGTGGAGTTCTAATACCAAACTTCCCAAACACTTAGTTTATCTTTCTTCTGAAAAAATGGCATATTGATTATATCTTCTTTTATTCTGAAAAAGTATTGTCTCTAATAATTATTCCATAAAACTTATCTTTATTGACTACCATAGGTGTTATTTTTTCCTTCCTGCTCTGTTAGCATATTTCTTTTAATTCCCTCACAGAAAGAAATCAGAATTTTTTGGATGTAATGACCATCTGTCCATTTTCATGTCTTGCACCCAGCAAAATGGACCCAGACCTGGACGGGGGCTTTCTATGTTACCTTTATACAACTTCTTAGTAAAAGAGTGATTCCTTTATTATAAGCAAATATAAATATTATAAATAAAGGAATTAACAATGAATTGCAAGGTAGGAGTGACACCTGTGCATCTCATGTTATATAAATTAAAGCACAATATTATATATGTGTGGGGAGTTTCATGTTGGGTTGATGGCATTTGTAACATCTTGCTCAGACTGAAATTGCATTGTCAAGGATCTCAAAGAATAGGAAGTCACTAATTGCTCTTTCTTATATTGGACCACTGAAATTTTTTTTTATGGTGGCTCAAATAGGGATTATGTAGACTTTTATACTGTGTAGTAAGCTTTAGATTTGGTGCGTTTAATCTATCCTCTGTCTGTCATTGGAAACTGCAGTGGCAGTTATGTCTCGCAATGGTGTGAAAGCCCAGAGGATTGTGATGGTAGTCATTTATACTAGGTATATTACAATAAATTCATTTTGTTCCGGTAGAGGGAGATCACTAGTATGATTTACCTATGCTTTTCAGCATATACATACATGATTTGAGTAAGAGGATACAGGGTTGAAGTTAATTTGAAAAATGAGATTTTTTTTTTTTTTTTTTCCTACAGTATCAAGTTATTCAGGGTGCTAAAAGTACTGAGTAATTGAGATGAAACAGCTGACAAAGTTAATACTGATAAATGCTGGCTGGTTTACATGGGGGAGGATATTTCTAATTTTACATGTACAGTAGTGGGCTCTGAATTAATTGTTAGCGCCCTGGAGAGAGACTTTGGTATTACAAAATATAAATGTTTGAAAATGTTAGCCCAATGTTTAGTAACCGTCAAGAAACAAGTAAAATATTAGGAATTATTCCTTTCAAATAGAGAGCAGACCCCTAAATCATCCCTGTGTTATTCTTTAAGTCCCCATTGTGTTTTCCTGAGCTGCAGTATTGCCTGTAGCATCTTCCCATCCTGGAAGGATGCAGTGGGGTAGAGGAGGTAAGAGCAGCGAGAGTGATCAGCAGTGCCTCGTGGCTTGCTTGGCACCAGCAGCAAACCAGGCCAGACCTCTCAAGCCAGGAAATGTTTTGATGGGGTGTGAAGCAGAGAAGGGCTTGAGAGATTTGTAGAATCACAGGCTCCATAGATAAGGTGAATAGAGGTCATCAGATGAAATTCATAATGTGCAGATTCAAAATAAAATAGAGATAGTTTTTCTCATAATATGTATTTAAACCATGGAACTCAGAGAATGTTGTGAATGCTGAAGGATGGTGGCTCAGGTTTAAAAACCAAACAAACAAAATCTAACCCCAAGCCCCCATCCCCGAAAGTGTGAAGAAGAAAACCCCATCCTAGTCTTTTAAATAGGAATATATCACCCCTGAGTCAAGAAATCTTTGTTCCATTGGTTACTGAAAACTGAGAGTATACTCCAGGGAAAGTGTCTTTACATCATTACTCAGTTTTCTGTCATTCACATCTTCTGTTGCTCACTGTCAGAAATCAGGTAGTAGGGGAGATGGATTCTGAGTCTGGCTTTGGCTGTTCTTGTAACTGGTATGTAGAGTCATCTGGTCAAGGAAGGTAACATCACTGAACATTGCAGAGTATGTGTTATACATTGCATTGCAAACAACAGAACTACCTTAAATAGCTCAATTAAGTTTATGTCGGTGTTCTGCATGTGTAAATTACTGGTATATCATTTGGTTGGGGGCAAGAGAAGACTACTCTTCACTCATAGATGTGAAATATATTGTTTTACTTGGTATCACTCAATTTTGAGGAGAAATCTGTATGATTATAGAGAGTTTTTTGATTGGAATTGGTCTTGAATCTGGTTTCTAGAAAATGTTTTTTTCTAGCTTTATTGTTTAAAAGTTCACCTTAAATGGAAAGATATGAAGAGCCTTTGCTGGTGATAACATTGAAATACTTGTAAATGTGCCCTTCTCAAGGGGCACCTTGAGATCCCTCCTTCACCTGGGGATAATTTTGGAGAAAATGTAGTATATCTGCTGTTAAGCAGCCTAGGTGATACTATGTCTGTATCTGACAGAGATATCTGAAAATCCACTCAGTAGAGCTGTATCAAAATATGTGTAAATTAAGGGCCACAAATATAAACATATGATCTTTCTCTGTGAGATAAAATCTATTTGGTGACTTAAAATTAATTTCCAAAGCATAGTAATTCTAGTATCTAGTATCAAATAAAAGGTTACAAATAGTTCCCTTCATGTTTTTAGAAACAGCTAACCAACTGGAGGTTTGTAAGGCTGTGTTTAAGCTGCTTTTGGTGTGGTTGAGCTGGAAGTTGGCAACTCTTCCTGTGGCAGATGCATTCTTACCATATAACTGCTTTCCCTTTATTTTCAGAAATACTACTCAATGTTTTAGCTAGTGCTCTGGTATTGTACCTGTGTTTATTTTTACATATTTAAATTACAAAAAATGCATGAGAGTCTGCTTGTGTTTGAAAGGACAGAATGTTATAGAGTGCATGTGTGTGTGTGTGTGTGTATATATATATATATAAAAAAATATAAAACCTTGTAATCTACGTGCTTTTAACATGTTATGTCAGATCACATCAGTGATATTCTTCTATTCTTATGGTCACAAGGCTTTTTTTCCACATCCAAAGAAGTCAACAGGAATAGCATCTTTGATCTTCAGAACAGAAAGTCTAAGTCTACTCACTAACTTGCTCGTATATGTGGGACATTGATGGCATGTATTTGGTAGCAAAGGGCCTTTACTTCTCAGACTGTGCAATACTAACAATTGCCTTACTGAATTGGAATGTAAATGTAGGAGAATTATATAGGACTTATTGGTTTAGCTGGCCTGTGAATTGACTTATGAAATGTAGGAAATTTTGTATTCTTATTAAGTCAGGACAGAATTCTTGAATACTTTATCCTAATTTTAATTCATTTTTGGATTTAGAAGTTCAAAAGATTGTGAATGCCCACCAGTATCAGGATATTTCAATTACTTTATTGAACCACATTAGAAAAGTTTTGTACAAAAGTGCAAAAATTGTTTGAAGTGCGGTATCTTGTTCTTCGTTCAGTCTAGAAACTTCCCTGAGTGCCTAATTTTTTGTTTTGTTTCCTCTTAGATGAATCGACTCCTAAAGAAGTCAGCAGGGTAAGTGCTACTCTCTATCCCCTCTAAAGAGAAGTGTAGTCTCTGCGGCCCACTGTTCACTTGAGATGATTTTTCTGCAGTCTCTGATCAAGATTTGACTCTATTCCCTGGACATAGTGGAGCTCCAGAGAAAAAAAATCGGTGTACTGACTGACTAGAAAACAGTTAATGAGGAAAATAAATATTAAGAACACTTGATTGGCTATAAATAAATTAAAGGGTATTTGCATTAACAAATTTAGAGTTCTCACAGTGCTATTTTCGTGATCCAGTTTTAAAAAGATACTTCACGGAAACCAGAAAAATCATGGGACTTTGAGCTTAGGCATAGCAGCAGACTATTTACTCAGTGTTACTGCCTTGAGAGATGGCAAGCATAAGAGGAAACAAGGGAAGGAATATGCTCTTTGAGATGTGCTCTGGTACAGATGAGCTAAATTCTTTAATTTAAAATATTTTGCAGTGTACTGTATGAAATATAATGTAAAATCTTAAGAAACATATTCAGTAATAAATTCCCAACTCTAGCCTTACATCTGATTGACACTGTGTCCAGCAGAATATTAGTCCATGGTTGAGGACTAGTTAGGGGGATCTGTTAGAAATTAGTGCCTTTGCTGGGAATGACAAAAGATCACTACAGGACAATCTGTTGCCCTCAGATGTGTCCAGTCAGCCTGAAGCACCCAAATGCTATTTCATATAAGATGAGGGAGACTCTTACAGCTTTCTGAGGTGGAATCATATTCCTGTCTTGCTCTTCTTCTTGAATGTCTTGCATAAACTATTTCGTGTTCCCAGGAGAAACACAATAGTGTCAGACATATACTAAAAATAAGGCTGATTGAAAGAGTGCAAAAGCCGGCTGGGTGGTCTTGCTCTCAGTAGAAGTCCTTTGGAAAATACTAGGGTATGGAAGGAGTGGAAACAGGCTGGTAGCGGAAACCTCAGTTTGGTAACCCTGAGAGCAGAGGGCTGGCATAAGGGGGAACTGAAGTTCACCTCTTACAAGACTATGAAAAACAGGTTAAATGATATCTAAAATGAGTTTATTCAAGCAGAAATTCTCCATATACATGATGTGCTATGGATGTATAAGGGTGTTGAGAATTTAGGTGAAAATCAATATGTTTTAGTAATTTTTTAGTTTATAACAGGTTTTTTGGTCACCCCTTAGTATTCAACAGTTACGGCAGTTGAGTAAATACCTATCGGTGCAACCAGAGGTTATTGTTATTAGGATATGTATATATAGTTTCGATTTCAAAATAATTAAAGATCTGCCTAAAAATCTCAGAAGCTGTAATTACTTCTGTGGAAGAAAGTTCCTTTTAATTGCCATTAATTTGGTAAATAGATTCTCATTTTACCTAAAACTGTAAAATGGAGTTACAAAACGTACCTAGGTTACCACATTTGAGCTATTTAAGGCAAAAAAAGCAAGCTCTGGAACCCTGAAAGTCCCCAAGTCTGTCCTGCCAGTCACCCCCTCAGTCTCTCAGACACGCTGGTCCCAGCCATCTCAGCCCCTGAAGTCCTATATAGTGACTCAGAGTTTTCCTGAAGATGTATGGGCTGTCACTTCAAGTCCTGGAGTCAGTGGGGTGCAGATGATACTTCAGATGTTCTTAAGTAAACGTTTGCTCTGTTGTTTTTTTTTTTTTTTTTTAGCTATCAATCATTGTGCACTTGGTGTGTATACCGTGTTACACAACTTTCTTTTTTTTTTAACGTACAATACTCGAGGGCACTCAAGTGCACCATACTACAAATGAACGTTTGCTAGTTTATAGTATTTTTGAATAAATACATATAGAATAATGTAGACCATTGTAATACATCCTCTTTCTTTAGCAGCAGCTCAAACAGATGCCAGTTTAATTAAAATCTGAACATAAATTAGAATTTAAATTAGGAAAGTTCTGTACGTGAGTAATGTTTTTCAGACAAAAAGACATGTTCGTGCTGACTGAAGAATTATGAATTTTAAAGTCATTAAGTGTTACATTTTTAACTCCTGAAAATGTCTGCAAGAAGCAGCTTATATCATAGGAAAGCAAAAGTAAAGGTTAGTGAAAGGAAATGTACGGCAGAATTAAATCACCAACTGGTTTAAAATATTGTATTAGTTAGGAACCAAGGTAAAAATATGCTGAAAAAATGTGGGTTTCATCGCTGGATTTTTTTTTCCATCTTTCAATGTTGGGCAGAGTGAAAACATTAAAACATTCATAGTCATATGCTGTGACATCAATTGCTTCAATAGTCTCCTTTTCTGTTGTGCTTACACAGGACAACAGAATTAAATTGGAGGAGGATATGTTTTGTTAAATTTGTATAAGCCCTTTCTCCCCCAAAAAGCCTCACCTTTTTTCTTTATAAACATACAAGATTATAGGATTGTTCCAGGGACTCTAAATACTGAACTGGTCATTCATTTGCCTTTTTTTCTTCTTATCAACAAAATGCAGTGGGATGAATGGTGTCCAGACTTTTGAAAAAAATTCTTTTACTTCTTGAATTATTGGAAGGAAATTTTGATATTTTCAAGGGTTCGTATAGCAGTTTCACACTTTGAAAATTGAGGAAGTTCTGAAAAATGCTGTTGTATAGGAACTGCATTTTTAATCTTTTGCCATTTTTAGCAGCTTAGTAGAAAAATGAAAATAAAGTAGCAGTCTTGGCTATCAGCATTACATTGCATGTTTTTGAAAAAAGGAGAGAGTAGGAGAAACCTTTCACATATTTTAATTTTTGAGATTTGTAGTATAGAAAAGAAGCTTTTCAAAATTTATTGTCTTTAAATCTCGTCTACTAATGGCAATTTCATCAATATTTTGGTGTTCAGAAGTTATGTGTAAAGATATCCTAGATTGGCCTGAGATAGTAGCTGACGGGTGGGGAAAAAGAAAAGAAGAATTCCCGATTCCTATAGACTGCTTTTGGCATAAGAACAACTCTGGTTACAAAATATCTCATGAGCATCTGTGACCAAACAGTGAACCTGTGAACTTTTTTCTGCATGCTAGATTCCAGTATTTATGAAATATATGTAACTGGGAACAGAATCTCCTTTTCACATGATGTAGTAGTATTGGGAACATCCTTGGAAATGCTGAGTTTCTTCTGCTTGCTTATTGTGCAGATGTGTGTTGGCTGATCGCATCCATTCTAGCTACAGAAGTGGTTTTCTGGGCAGAGGTTTTTCAGAAAGAAAACCAAATATTGAACTATTTTGATGAAGAAAACTTAAGCTGAATTTTATCCTTTTTTTTTTTTTTGCTGTTTTATCCACAAAAGAAACGAAAATAGAGGAGTGCGAGTTTGAGCATTAAGTGCATACGTATTCATGTATATCTAGACTAAAGATATATTTCTTTGACAGGATTAGTGAAAACAGCATGCACTGGAGACATGTTATTCTTTTCAGCTGGCAAAAATAACCCCATTCCTACATGAACTATAGCCAGGATTTTGTTCTACGTGCTGCTAAGTTTCCCATGATCACTGTGTGCTCTTTTTTGTACCTCAGATTCTGAAGTTTAAACAAAAATACTTAATGTTCCTGATATGATCACAGAGAAATTAGCTGTTGTTCATTTTGCTTAATGACTTTCCATTCCATGTTTACTTGAACAGTACTTCCAGTGAAGCTGCATTTTGGCAAGTACCTTTGCTTTGTAAACTCCTGTGATGCCAACAGCAATTCACTTTGCAGAAGTTTACCATATAAACACCAGAAAATTATTACCTAGTAAGTGACTAGCTCATTTACAGTACTTTATTCTTGGAAACTGGAATAATACTTTAATCCTCTCCTTTCCCCTTTTTGGGCTTGGAGCTTTTGGCAGCTGCCTTGGCACCACCTAGCACCCAGCACAGTATGTCACTGACAGTTACAGAATTAGCAAGTGTGTTTTCAGTAAATAGCTGCAGTAATTGCATGTATCTTCACCATGCAACTGATAACAAAAGTTTGGGCTTTTTATGACATGTTGGCAAAGCAAGTGCATTCTTTGTAGTATTTCCTTATTAAAGATGGGATTTAAATGTTTTCGCACAGTCCCAGAACTGAAGGCTGCGATGAATTAATCAAAAAGTTAGGGGAACTAGAACAAACATATATATTCAGCCTTTAGAAGTGATGCAAATGGCATTGCACCCATTGTCACGGGAAGAAGATGCTTGTATAAGCTGATTTCTTAATAAAGAATATCTTGTGGATACTGTGGCAATGACAAGCAACAGTGGTAGAAAAATGAGGAATTTTATTTTTAAGTTTGTACATGATGTCTTTAGATTGCTTGCAAGTCAAGTATTAGGAGGGAATATGATTTTATTAAAAAGCTTTTTAAAAAGAGGAGCACTATTCAGCCTTCTCAGGTTAAAATGAAGCTCATTATGCTTTTTATTATATAATCTGGAGAGGTGATATAATTGAGATATTCATGCAATTTTATGAGCCTTACTATTAATAACAGCTTATGTGGTTACTTCTATATAATCACAATGTTCTTTTCTCGTAAGCCAAGCCTTTGCTTGTTATTTATGTATTTTTCCTACTACTAGTGAAGCAATTTATTTCAGTGTTACCATTTGATAACAGGGAAGGAATTGATGGAAAGGTTAGAATTGGATACCAGTGAATGGGGGCTATTTGGCAAGAAGCTTCTCCTAGGGAAGGTGTTCATCATCTCTCCAAGGCTTGGAAACAGGCTGGGAGACGCGTGCCTTCAAAATTAGTGAGCCCTTTCTATGCAGAGTGAGAGCTGGTTTGCATCTTTTGACATAATAGGGCCCGTCCTGCCAAATGTCATCTCATATTTTCCCTTCTTTGCTTTTGTTGTGAACAGTGTTTGATGTGTGAACAAACAATTCATAAATACCTGTGTACGGTGCCGCAATGCTAAACTTTATTTACTGAGCAAGTTCTAACCCATGCCCTCTCCAGTCCAAACAAGAAGAATAGACGTCAGACAAATGCGTGTAGAAGCAGTTTTCTCTGAGGCTATGTACAAGCATTAAAATTAATCATCTCAGCTAAGTCTGCTCTTTATAGCTTCTTGCTTTCCAGTGTCCAAGTTTAAACAAAACTGGTTACTCCAGCCACCCTGGTTACGT
>WAAD01004067.1:2786-19579 GCA_013389945.1 Fregata magnificens | reverse complement strand
TCCAGCCACCCTGGTTACGTCTTCTGATTTTTTGGAGCAGAGACATTTTTCTGAGCTTCCTCTCCAAGCTCACTGCTCCTCTGAAAGCCAGCTCTGCACTGTAAGCTTGCTTACCACATTCTCTCTACTTTTATTTTTCAGTCTGAGGATTTGACATCCTTTGGCTCAGCATTTCCACCTTGAAGCAAGCAAGCAGTTTTACTCCCTTTCTGTAGGGTTTTTTTGTGTTTTTTTTTCTTTTTTTTGGGGGGTGTGTGTGTGTGTGTGTGTGGTGATGGGTCGTTGGGTTTTTTTGGTGTTTTTTTTTTTTTTTTTTTTTTTTTTTTGAATGAAGTCCGGACCCATATTTTTGGTTCTTCACATGTGCAGTTTAGATGTGTTTTCACTGTTATTAGGACATAATTATCTCTTAGTTATCTGTGCCCCAAAATGAGAAACACCAGTTTCTATGCAAGATGTGAACTAGCCATCAGTGCAACAATGCAAAATATCGCTGCCAGTGAAAGTACCAGGCCTACAGAAGGTAGCAGTACATGTAAACATACATATCAAACATGTACACAACCTAACTTATATACACATAAAAATGCCATGAATAAAAGTTTGTGTCCTTTCCCCAATTTTATTAGTTGGTTTAATTAAATATTTTGGCTTTTTTTCTACAAGCATTTCTTTCTTTATACCCATTGGCCATCAGAAATGCAATAACATTACTATAACTAAAATACAATAATTTCTTGCATTTAAAGAAGTGGGTCACTATTGTGATACTTACAGGTCTAGCCTTTTTTGTTTTTAAATTAGTTGTCTGAATACTCATTATAGTAAAGTGTGGGGACACATGGAATGAGTATTCTAGGTACTTTTAAACAAGACGTCTCTTACAAGGCTGCCTTTGCCTGCAAGGGCTGGATTTGGTTTCCAGTATGTTCCTCTCTAGTTATGCATTCCTTTAGGGGGGGAGAGAGAAAAAAGGCAAGAGGCAAGAATATACTTCCATTTAAAAATCTGCTTATTACGTGGGCAAATAAAGTAATTGTCCCAAAATTCCTAAAGGAAATATACTATTGCTTTAAAAAAGACACAGTAATTGAGTATTGATGATCTTCCCAGAAGATAAGTTATGGGGGCAACCGGAAAATTATATAGAGTGAGTCTCTTTAATCAGGGTGGTAACTGTGGATCTGGGTTTTTTCATAATGCAACCTGAAAGGAGGGGAACGCTGATCTTTCAACAAAAGGCATCAAACAATTTAGTTTGTTTATTTATTTTTGTGACTGCAATTCTTGTTTTTAAGAAGTACAAAAGCGTTGCTGTTGGGAGTTCTTTTTTTATAAAGCAAGTGTCAGTGTCGTTGAGAACTTACATATGTAAGACCAGTCTTTTTATACCTCTGGTCCAGTATGAGCATATCTATCACGGAATAGTTTAGATTGGCATCTCAATCAAATGTCAAGCAAATGTTCAGACCATTAAGACTGCAAACAAATGCACCTTTTTTTTTTTTTTTTATTTGAAGGTTTTTTTAGTTCATCTTTAAATTCATTCCCTGATGACTCTTGTTGCCAAGACTATAGTTTTATAGGAAAGAAAACTTGTGTTGGCTGGAAGTTTATCAGGAGATTTTGGTCATTTTGGGTTTAGAAGCTACTAATGTTCTGTATTACGCTTCATAGAGAAGAGAGTAGCTGTCAGTTTTAAAGAGAAGACTGCAGAAGTTTGAGTACAGGTTGTTGTCACATTTCAGATCTCATGACCTAGGTGTTTGTGGTGAAATCCAGTCCCTGCCTAAGGACAGTCTTTTGTATAAAGTGCTGTGCTGAATCACTTGGATTCACTATCTGCAAGTCTTGAACCTGTCGTTGACAGATTAATTTAGGTGGTTGGATGAAGTATTAGCTGGTTATCTGAAATACTGCCTGATGTAACCAAAGAGAGAATAGGTGTTTTAAACTCCCGTGTCTACATACAGTCTCCTTGGCCTATCTATGTACATCCTTTGTTCTTAGTGATTTAGCACCCTTCAACAACTGAGGCTCCTTACAAGAGCCTCTGTTTGTCCCAATGGATCCTAATTGGTCCAGGAATTGCTTCTTACCTGAACAGCTGTTTGGTTTTGGTTTTTTTGGGGGGAGAATGCCATTTTGATCTCACAAAGCTTTTTTGTCCTTAGTTTTTTGAGGCTGGTTTTTTTTGTTGTGGTTTTGGGGTTTTTTTTGCCTGCTCTTATGTCTCAGATTACATTTATGGCCTCAGTTTCAAGTGCCCTGGGACAGAATAGACTACACCTATAAGTGGTGTGGCCCCTCTGACACCTCTAGAGTGCCTTGCAAATGGATAGGGTGACACTGGGCACAACATGTATAACATTAGCTTGCTCGGCACTGCTGATGCCCTCATTGCACACTCTGTCCAGCCAGCCTGCACAATGGTGAGAGTCAGGCAGTGCCCCTCACCTCCCAGCTCCTCTCACATAGCAAATGAAATAGGGGAAGCCTGGGATGGCACAGGGGCTGGACCTGAAGCACTGATTATGAAGAGCCACACTGCTTTCCCAGGGCCTCTCTACATTTCAGTCTGATAATACTTGAAAGGGTGGTTAAGGAGCCTTGAAAATTTTTAAGAAAATGCTTGATGCTTGCTAGAAGAATTGGTCCCTGCTTTCCCAAAAGTCGGTTTCCAAGGCATACTGATATGACAGGTCAGCACCTTCTCCCGTTTCCTGGGCAAAACACCTGTGCTGTCCTTCCCCATTGAGCCTGTAACAGGACTTTACAGCCACCTCCCAGAAGGCGGTACTCCTCTGGCCGTCATAGCCCTGTGGTCGGCTAGAGGCCGCCTGCATCAGTTGACAGAGAGCTCTGTCGTGTGGTTCTCTCTGACACCCTCTGAAACCAGCCTAAGATGCCTAAATTGCAGATGAAAAATGAGGAACATCAAGAGGAATCTCTCTGGATGTAGCCACTTCCCCCCATGTTTTGTGGCTTTCACAGTTTCATTTTTTTTTTGTTTGTTTGTTTGTTTTTTTGTTTGTTTTTTTTTCCTCTGTTCATCCAATGAAGTTCTGCATCCTCAAAGTACATTTGGCCATCCCTCTCCACATTACAAGGAATTTGGGCAGTTTGTTTATTCTAACTCCTCCTAGCCTGCGATAATGTCATACACTATGAGGTCTGTAAAAGGACATGTTTCTGTTGCAGAAGCAGGCAATTGTTGCTGTGGAGAAAGAGCTCTGTAGTAGGGAGTAAGTATTACATAGGAACTTGCTCTTCTCATTATTATTCAGAAGACATTTTAAGAAGTTACCGAGAAAACAGATCAACTTCTGGATTATGTTGGCACTTTTTGACCCTGTGCTGTGTTAATGAAGGCTTTTTGTTGCAGCAGAAGGGCTTTTTCTTTTCTGCAGGAGCATAAAATGCCCCTGGACAGCTACCCTATAAGCATGAAATCATGGAAATTAATTTTCATTTCAGTTTGTCATACATAAAATTTACTTTAGATACTAAATTGTGTCCTTGAATTTTTTTTTGTGTCTTAATTGTTTAGAATGAATGCTTAAAATTCATCTCACTCGATGATATTTCAGTATCTCCTTCCATGGAATGAAATGTTCATGATTCTCAGCCTCTTTGTTTAGATCTAAGTCACAGCACTGTTCTTAAATCACCTGTCATGGGTTGCTGTCTTCTATTGCATCACAATATTCTAAAGACAAATAACTGTAGAAATATTTTTATATAAATCATGCAAAAACGTCCATCTTCTGTATTTATAAATCTGAATATGAATATTTATAATAGGATTTCCCTTCTTAATTGTTAGTTCTTTTTCATAGCATTATAATATATCCAGCTACTAGAAATATGATGCCAATATGATAGTGGTACGATAGTGCTAAACCAGTTTTTAGTCCACTTGAATTATTTTAAAGTAATGTCACTGAAATTCAGAATTCTACTGTAAATATGCCAAAATACTTGTAGACACTGAATCTTAAATAGGAGGACATCAGCAATGGGAAGAATGAATTAATTAAAAGGAGCTGAGTATAAATAATGTTTAAATAGCAAACTAAACTACCATTACAAATTGAGAAACAGTACGTGCGCTATATCTGATGACAAATAAATACTCTTTTTCCACCAAGTGTGTTGAATTTTTTTGAGGAATTACTTTCCTAAAGTAAGTTTTACACCAAATATGCACAGGTCTGTGTTAGTAACCACATTGATAGTTCTTGCTCCAAGGTTTGCTGATGACTTATTCAGTGTTTAAATACATGGTTTCATAAAGAGTATTGTGGCTTTTCAACCAAATGTAATTGTGGTTATCCAATCTAAAATGCCTAGAACCAAATAAATAAACCTCTTTCACTCCACTGTAATAAAAATAAAACTATTTTACAGCATGACGGAGTCATTCTTTGCTGGTGATTGATCTAAGTCATAGAATTACTTAATTATGAATCTGGACAAATTCTATTCATCTGGCCAGTTGTGGATCCACAGATTGTCAGTAATAGAAATCTGCCATGTTACAACTGCATGTATTACACAGCTACCATCTTTTTAGTAACATGGATGCCTGCAATGATTTGCTCTGCTTACAAGATGTTTGCAAACATATGTTGCAGAGGTGAGGTTAAAGGGCATATAGCTTATCATGTAATTACTATGCACGTGGAACTGCTGCTTGATTACAGGGAGAGTTATTATTCTGCCATGGCTGTTATGCCAGTGGGCTCATTTTGATGATGCGTTCTCTTAATGTATTAGCTTTAACCTTTGAAGATTTGATTTAAATCCTGACTGTGCATCACAGGCGAAGAGATATGTATTCATTCCAAGTTCTGAGAAGGCATTTTTCCACATGATAAAGGCTTTGTGCATGTGTGCTTGATTAGCTATTGTTGCTTTAGGATATATGGCTGCACATACTTCTGCAGATATGGGTTAACACGTATGAATAATATAGACTCTCATTCACCATTTTCCTGTTATATGGCTACTTATGTCTATATCGTAAGTATAAAAATTCCACTTTCATGAAACTATGCTATTGTTTTCTGCCTTTGAAGAATCATACAGTAGTAAATGTAGGACACAACAGGGGACAGTCAATGGAAGCTTGCCAGCTGCCATACGGTAACGGCACACTGTATTGTAAACTCAAGACTTACAGCAGTTTATGCATGGATGGAGTGTGACCTTACAGTGCTGTCAAAATTTATAATCATCACATCAATTTATAGAAAGAATTGTTAAGTGTTAAGTTTGTTATACATTGAGAACATTTTGGACACCCTAGGTCTCAAATGTTCTAATATGTCTAATATATCTGGAGCAATAGGTTAATACAACACCATGTGTTAAAAAGGGGTCACAGCAAAGGTTGTATGTTCTCAGGAGCCATTTTAAAGTCAAGATTAAGATCTGCTTAACTTAAAGGAATCGGGAATTGATATTGTCCAGCAAGCACTTGGGTTTTTTGTTGGTGGAGTTTAGGGTTTTTTTCAGATGAAGAAGCCCAATGTATCCTAAATATATGGCCATACGCTCTGTATTCATGACGTAGTGTGTGGTACATAGAAATGCATGAAAGTAATAGTGGGAATAAAAGTTGTATCATGGAATATATTGTGTAAGTTACGTGCTTAATCCATCAGTAAGTGTCACATGTACAGGTTTACCCAAAGTTACAGACGGAGAAGAGCTAGAGAGATATGGAGCAGAGTTACATACATGCACATAAGCCTGGGAGTGGTGGGTAGACTGTGGTACTCTGAACTTTCGTGTCATTTTCTGTAGTACTGTCTACATTAGTCTGGTCTATATTACATTTGGCTCTAAAGTATGAATGAGCAGGAGAATAAGTCTTAGTCTTTCAAGCAACATTAATTTGTCTAAATATCACGAGCTTCATTTTTAGTTTAAGCAACATAATTTGCTGCATCACTGAGTTCAATAAGTAATTGGCCATATTACTTTCTTCAGTTACCACATTACCAGTTTTGGGCAGGGTAATGAATCTTTACTTACTGCCAAGTATTGCTTTCTGTGAAATTATTGTTCGTGATGCTGTCATGCCATACATGCCCATTGACTGCCAGTTTTATCAGCCCTTCAGGACTTGGTTTCAGGACTTAGGAACTGGATAACCAAATGCAGCTGGGCCCCTGAAGGGAGGCTGCATCTCCTTCCCTATGAGATTTTAGCCATGTCATGCTGTTTCATCATACCAGCAACCAGCACCCCATTGCTCCCTTCTAAATATCCTAGCTGATTTGTAATCCCTTTCTGGCTTTGTCTGCCATCTTCAATTGAAACAAATGCCTGTTAGGCCACAGTGGCTAGCATGGTTTTGACTCATGCGATTTCTCTCCTTCAGTCTGTTGGTGTTAATTGCTGCTGTATTTGAAAGGCTGAGCTCCTTGATCTACTACCTCAAAGCACTGGTGCTTGGCACAGTTCTGTCATTTGGTTCATGAATTTAAGGTGGAAGATGCTGGCAAAGGCAGCTAGTTGCCTCCTTTTGTGGTGGCGTAGGAGCTTAAAAGGAAGGAGTGGAAGATTACTTGCCTTCTAATTGTCGCATCTCGGTTTCTTCTTGAGACATTGTCATGTGACCTTGGCCAAATTTAGGTGATTACTAATTGCTCAGTGGTGTACTCAGTACACTTTGAACAAATGTCTAATGGAGCATTGAGTGGAGTGCTGTGCCTCTTGCTTGGCAGTGACCCAGTTCTTCAGGCAGCTGGATTACAACAGTTGCGAATGACTCGGTATTGAAATCTCAACGTATTATTTTTAATGAATTTATATATTTAAAATCTGCAAAATACATCTGAGTTATTCTAAAATGTTCTTCTTGTCTTTACTTCCATAGTACCAGGATACAAATATGCAAGGTGTAGTGTACGAATTGAACAGCTACATAGAACAGCGCCTGGATACAGGAGGAGATAACCAACTACTTCTGTATGAACTGAGCAGCATCATTAAAATAGGTAAAAAGAGAATCAGACGTCTCTGAGCTGTTACTTTGCATCAGTGCACAACACATTGCTTATGTGGTTTAATTAATAAAGACAGGTATTGAGGTATAAGAGTGTTTTCTTTGGATGTATGTCTCAGTATGAACTTACTTCGCCTTCTGTCCCTCAGTGAATCCCTGACTGCACTTAAGTGAATTTCATCTTTGGAGATAGCTGTGTATCCAATTATAAAATTAGAGTCCCCTGTTAAATGAACCAAAGAATAGACTATTCTGGTTATGATGGTGTTGCAATGTCAATATTGAAAATAAAAAGAAATCTTTTGGTAATATTGCTGCATACTTGAACTCCTTTTGAAACAAAACTGAGGTGTTACTGAAAGAGGGCGTACCTTTTGCATGATCTCAAATTGCATTCAGTTGTTTAACCATTTTTTCTATCTGATGTAAGTACCTTTTGTGGTAAGAAAATACTATACATGATCAAAAGTTAAAAAATAAAACCAAAAAAATTCCCAATAACAATATAAGTGTAATTTGGCTTCTTTTTAGCCAGAGTGGATGTACTCAGACTTCAATAGGAAGTATCAGTAGCTTTGTTCAGTATAGCTTTCAGTCAACTCTTTAGAAAGGTTTTCCCATCCCTGCTACTTCATAACATTGTAATGACGCGTAATAGTTCTGGTTTATATGCATAATGTTTTAAAAGGACCACTTCTGTTTACTGATTTTGCTTAAGTGGTTATTTGGATATCAATGTCCAGCTCACAGCAAATCAGATGGATTTTGTTAAGACACAGCAAACGAGAAGCTATAGGAGTCAGGGTCTCCTTATCTTTTACAATTTTTTTTCTTTTGTAAAGCAGATGAGATTTTTAAAATATTTCCTTTACCGTGCTCATTTGCCTCGTAACTCAATGTGCTTACATACTACAGCTGAAGGATTTAAAATCTGAATGCAAATTACCATGCCCTGAACTCTCACTGGTGTTACACAGTTGACAATAAGCAAGTAACTACACAGTGGGATTTTCTTCCTTTTGTCAAAGAAATGCAGAAAGCCAATTGATTTGATCACACACAAGTATAATCACTCTCTGAAATGTACTAAATGGATTCTTGTGTTCATTCATAAAAACAGGGTATCGGATATGTACATTTACTGGTTAGAATGTTTATTAGCTGTTGGAAAGACAGACAGACTTACACTGGAAGTATCAAAGTCTATTGTGTAAAGCAGAGTGTAAAACATTGACTTCTATATCCTCTTCTGATTTTGAGAGTTTTCATTCTAGCAGTAAGTTGTGGTTGGTTGACTTTAAAGTTTTGAGAGTTTAAGGAACTTGACTTTACCCTGTTTCATACAACAATCTGCATGTGGCAGAAATCTGACAAGTATAAACTTTCTGGTATGTGTCAGTGTTTTTAATATGGGACAGGTGCAGAAAATAGAAACCGTTTGTTTTGAAACACATTTTTGTGGCAATATTTGGAACATTTTATTTTCCCATAATTTTCTATCTTAAGGCAAGGACAAATATAGCTTACCATCTATGAATGGTATTTATTTTACTCATGGAAATTATGTTAATTGGCTGATTATATTGTAAATACATGTTCCTATGTTACTTCTATACCATCATATGAATTAATTTGAATTTACAGCCATTAGGCCTTGGAATAAGAATAAGATGTATAATGAGGTTGTTTCTAATTGTCTTTTAGAATGTAGTAAATGACAATGGGGGAAAACAAGAATTATCTCGTACCTCTAACTTTGTAGAGCCTGGGAAGTTTCAAGGGACACAGCAATAGACCTTCACCTTTAGAATTTTAGATGTTTGTCCTAAAGTGGAATTGAATCTGTGGTTTCACCTCAGAGATCTTGTGTAAGTTCGATTTCCCCCTGTGAGTACAATTATTTCTTTTGTTATTGCTTTGGCAGCTACAAAAGCTGATGGATTTGCACTATATTTCCTGGGCGAATGCAATAATGTAAGTATACTAGATTAAGATGCTGCTTTTCTGTACAGTTACAAGTGCATTTTCCAATTTGACAATGATATTTTGATTTTATTTTGCACATCATTTAGCAGGGAATGTTACCTGAGTGCTGGATATTAGCTTTACGTTAACTTTATTTCTGTAAAATAGAAGTTTATTGAACATAGTGGTAATGAAAAAATGTTTTCTGCATTTAGATCCTTGGCCTTTTAATTTTTTTTAAAGATTTGGCAGTAATGCTGTTGTTTCGCTGACTGTAGCAACGTAACTTGTGATTTAGCCCCCTTATTAATTGTCTTTAACAAACAGGTAACTTCACTTGGATTTACTCTCTGCATAGCCTATTCTTTTCATCTAGTTATCTCTGATTTTTTTTTTTTTTTTAAATGTTATCTGGTCTTCTGTTAACTGCCAGC
Organism: Fregata magnificens; assembly: GCA_013389945.1. Classification (NCBI taxonomy): domain Eukaryota; kingdom Metazoa; phylum Chordata; class Aves; order Suliformes; family Fregatidae; genus Fregata; species Fregata magnificens. The sequence continues at coordinate 10,162 of WAAD01004067.1, read as the reverse complement.
TGCAACTTGATAGTGAGACAGTGAGATAATGTAAATTTCAGGTGTAGATCTTACATTTAGATTGCACATTTAAAATTTATGAAAGAAATTAGTTTCTGATGTAATAATTTGAATAACAGTGAGTCCAATATTTGCTGTTTTGTTATTTGGCATTTAGAATGCATGGCATTTTTGTCTATCCAGATTAATTCGTACAGTTACCATTATACAAGATTTTGTAATTACTTCAAATGGCTACCGAGAAGGAAATGCAGTTTATACTTCAGTCAGTTCCATCAAGTGAAAAATCACAATTTTTTCAGAAATTTTATGTCTTTCATTGGTTCAAGAAACAAATTAAACTCTTCTTACTGAAAGATGACTAGAGAGGAAAATATTTTTCTCATTGTTTTTGTTTCCTTGCTTTACACAGCCAGTTTTAATAGTTTATTTCTGTATAGTCCATTAGCCAATTTCCTTTGCTCTTTGTGAAATAATTAAATTCAGAAAAAGAATGACTTTTTTGAAATAATGGAAACAGGATTGAAGATGTACAAACCTGCAGGTGACTTGAGCCTTGCCTGAGAATATTTTTTACTTATTCAAAAAGATAGTGTCTAATTTGAAGGACGTGGAAGAAGGCTCATACAGAAATTTCCTACAAGAAATGGAAACAGGGTTTGCATTTTTTTTCATTAAATGTTTATTTCATGTAATAAAGATAACCCATTTTATTATTCAGAAATTGGGTCTGCTCTGAATGAGTTCTATAAGTAGGTAAATAGCATATATTTTTTAATAACCCTTTCACTGAGGTGTGTAATTTAAGTAACATGTTGTTCATCCTTTGTGAATGCAATCTTTGGTTCTCATTAGTAGGTGACAGCGTCCACTGTCATGGGTGGGGAGTGCTGCAAATGGTCACTGAAAAGCTTCCTCCTGCTGCCAAAGGCAGGAGCTTGCAGGAAGTGCAACCATCCGTTCTGAATGCACGGCACTGGCCAGCTTCAGTGGCAGTAACTGCATGCCAGCTGAGCTTGTTTGTCTCTAAATGCTTTGCAAAAGATTACAGTAAAATTAACTTTACAGCTTGGGACCTAGAGAATTCTTACTGTGGTGAGGTTTTTCCTATTAGATTAGTGTGGTATAATACGGGGTTCCTCCCAGTCTTCTGATACCTTGAAGGCCTGAGCACTTTATGACCTTCTGCTTTTTCTTTTTTTTTTTTTTTTTATAGCCTATTAAGCACTTGTATCTATTTGCTTCCCAGTATAACTCTTTCCTGAAAAAAGTTCCAGCCACTAAAAACACACATTGACTTTATAAACCCCTGCTATGTAGCTGCATCTCCCAAAATGGAATGTTCTTCATGTAGTTATTATAGGGACTGATCCCAAGTCCTTTGAAGTTAGTGTGAGATTTTCCATTCACATTAGTGGGCTTTGGGCCAGACTCATGTTTGTAGTCTTGTAACTAAACGGTAATGCATTAGCCTACTTTTTGAAGAAATTGTCATTGAAATTTAATTTGGATATCTTTGTCTCTTGAATATTTAATTTAAAGGATGTGTCCAAGTGAGATTAACCATTGTCCAGCAAATACTGGCAATGTATTTTTATTTATTTTTATTAAATACCCTTTTGAAATGGAACAAAAAGATTCTGCATAGCATAAATGGCAGAAAGGAGCTAATTCTTTAAGCTGAAGTTTAAAAAATTATAAAAAAACCTATCATTAGCCTGGACAAAGTAGTTGCTGAGCACCTATGGCCACATGTTGAAGAATGGCTTCTATTTTTCGGTCGTTTAATTTTTTGATGCTTGGTTTGTGAGTTAAGTTTCACAAATTCAGCAACACTAATTCTTTTTTCAGTTTTAGCATTTGGCTTTTTGTTTGTTAGCTTGAGAAATATACATAAATCTGCTTGTATTTATCCAGTCAGCAGCCTCGTGTTTCAGAACTAGACCTGATGTAACAGTTATTTCCACCATGCTTTCAAAGAAATAATTTGTGCCCGAATACAGCTTTTGTGGAGTGTGTGTATATGTCCTTTTGAGAATTAGGTACTGGGAGGGGACTATACTAACTACCTTTAGCCTAGATTAAATAGTGAGTTTCTCATTAGGATAGACGATAACTTCCTTTTACAGAAATTCTAGATATTTACAATATGAAAACCAGCAAATGATTACTGCATGCTGTGTGCTATTATTTCTTAACATTGAGAGAAGAGAATTGCCATATCATTGCAATTTTTTTTTTCATGGGTTACTAAGAATTCATTGTAAATCTTTCTTTGGTGCAATTTTTAGTATGGACAGCACTTCCCTTACATGAAAATTATATTAGAACTGAAAGCAAATTTGTTTGTGAAGAAAAGCTCAAGATTTGCTGGTCCTTTTCTTTTTGCAAAACATAGTTGATACACTGGCCTTTAAAGGAGGACTTTGTTTTAGAAAAAAGTCCTTTGGAGTTTAACAACACAAATGTGAGTTTGTTAAAACACCTGTCCATATATAAAGTTTATTTATGGCCTTATTTTTTTTCTCTCTATTGAAGTGTACAAAACTATATCTTGACTTGTATTAGAGTTGGATAACAGCATAAGGACAAGGTAATTTCTGGCTGACAGGTCAAGTGGAACGCCTTCAGGACCTTTATTTGAGTGAATTTGGTTGAAATGGAAGATGCCACACCAATTGCAGGTTACAGTGCGTTTCTTTTGCAAGTATTACTCAGAATTAGTGCCAGAATGAGTGTGGCCAGTTCAGTTGTTTAGCGACCTTCTGGTTGTTCAAATTGCTTGGGAGTGCTAGCACTCATCGCACTCCTTGCTAAGGGTGTTCTGATAGTATGATTCTGCTTTTCAAATGATTGCCCCCAAGCAGGTAAGTACCACTCACATGCTTGACTCCTTCCTTCCCTATAAAGTTGCTCTGTGTATCAGAATGTGGTTTTGCATATGCTATACATATGGTAGAATGCATTGCAAAATACTCAGGTACTAGAAACAATATAGCTTCCTTATCAGGGTCAAGTGATCTGAACAGAGACAGGTGCCCATACTGCCTCTGGTTCTTGAACTTTCTCCTTATCTAAGAAATTATCTTTGTCCATGGGTTAGTGCAGTTATGCAAATAAAATTATTTATTCTTAAGGTATGTAACAGCCATGTTGCAAATACTATATATTGGAGACTGGAAACACTTCCAAATCAAACAGGAATGTTTCACAACTCTCCAGCAAAGGACTTGGCTTTATTTCAGTTTTCTGTTTTATTCCTTGTGGGGATGAATATACAGTTCATAACTCTCGTGTTATGACCTTAATTGAATATCATCTTCAAACATGACAAAGGATTTACTGAAACCCTCGTATTGGAAGGTGTGTCTGTGTAAATCAATGTGCCTAAGTACCATTCTAGCTGGACATGGATTTAAGCCCATAAGCTGACATCTTTACAAGGCAATATTTCTAAAATACTTATCACAGCTATAGAGTTTCTAATGTATTATTATATTATCTGATTCTTCAGATGCTTCTTGTTTATAGTCCTTATTTGTGTGAGTAATTCACCTCATGATTACATTGTGATTCCTACGTAAAGATGTATGACTTCGAATTTAATAGGCATACACTTAACGTAGCTTTTACTAGGTCTTGTGAGTGTTACTTAGTTCCTGAAACTGCAAATTGTGTTGACAAACAGATCATCCGTGCTTTAGATAGATGTTTCCAATAGCTTTATTGTAAGAAATAATTATGTGAGGCCACAAATATGTGCACATACACTGTGCTTCAGGGTGTATCTTATTAAGTGATTCTAGAATTTCTGGTCATGCAGAAATTGTTGCAGCTTGATGTGCAGTGCCACCTAGTGAATTTATGGGATGGGTGATTTGAATTATTAAGAACCAAGGAAAAAACATCTACTGCTTGCTAACTATCTCAGGGTTTTGTGCCAGGCTAAGGCACATTATTTTGAATGTGTAGACATCTCTGAAATTTCAGACTTTTAAAGATGTTTCCAGGTGAAACCCTTCTAGCTGCAAGTCAATTCAGAAAATTTTGGTCTCTATCCTTGAATCAATTTTAACATCATATACTCTTTCTATATATAAAGTGGAAGAAATCTGTTGCTTTCTTATTTGCCAGTGAATAGTGATACTCAGCAGAGAGGGAAAGCTGTTGATGAGTTATAGTGTCTGAGTTTAACTTTGAGTCAATAAATTACCAAACTGAAAGAAATAAGATAAATAACTGCCAAGATATATTTTAGTGAAATTTTGGTCCTGTTTCCTTTAATAGTCAGGTAAATGAATTTGTGGAATATGGTCATGAATGCATGAACGCAGAACTGGTTAGAAAACTAGACAGAGACTAGTTGTTTGTGGTTCACTATCAGAATGGGAGGGTATTTTGCATAAATCCTCAAGGATTTATCCTGGATCTGGTTTTGCTCAGTTTATTCATTAATGCGTGGGTGAAGGAAGAATATAGGCTTATTAAATTTGCATATTACATGAAATTGGGAAGGACCGCAGATGCGTTTGTAGGGACAGATTAGGATTCAAAATGATCTTGGGAAAATGGTCTGAAGAAGCTGGACAATGATTCAGTGAGGTCAAATGCTGGGCTCTCCACAGATTGCATCTCTCTGTGTAGGGCAGTTGAAGACACTGAGAAAGATTCTGGAGTTTACAGTGAATTTGAAGGTAAACATGAGTCAGCAGTATCATTGCTGTAGCAAAAAAGACACTGTTGTATGTAGCAGAAGCAGAAATCTAGCCTTTGTGTAAAGTAATTGTCCCATTCCTCTGTCCACTGCTAAGGGCTCAGGTGGAATTATATGTCTGGCTTAAGCACTGCACTTTTAAGAAAAAATTGGAGGAGCTGAAGTGAGTTCAGGAGACAGTAGGGAGAATGGTCAGGAAACAAAAGAACTGGTATTTCTTAGTCTAAAGCAAAGAAAGTTGTGGGGTGGAGATATGCCTGGATAAGGCAGAGAGGAAGGGAATCATCTCTTCTCCACACCTACGGTGTGTAGGGCAAGAAGTAGTGGGCTTGAATTGGCATTAGGAAAGCTTCCCCACTCGTGGCTGTAATGAAGCACTACAGTGTGTTGCTTGTGAAAGCTCAGGGGTCCTCAGCCCTGGAGGTGTTTGAGAACTGTCTGGACAAACATCTTTCAGAAAAATGCTTAGCTGGCCATGCCTTAAAACAGAAGGGATGGAAGAGAGGTATGTCAGCTTAGTTTTCTGTGTCAATGAACTGGTATAACTCTTGTGGTGTTTTTCAGTTCTGTAAATCAACTGGAAAGTTTCCAGGAATGAAGTTANTACACTGTCAGTTATCAAGAAGGAAATAAGAAGTGTTTATAAACAATGGAGGTAGTGGCTGGGGTTTTTTTTCTTCTTTTATCCCTGTGTGCTTCATGTAGTAGGATTGCTGCACATGTGTTTAAACCCAGGACATAATCGCCTATAGCTCTTTCAGATTTTGCCACGGTAGTATTGGTCTACTACTTCAGCTTAGCCAGTTTACAAATCCAAGGTTTTTGCCTGTGGATACTTTCCAAATTAGTTCTGTTTGTTTGGTTTTCTTGGTCATCATTGCTTATTGTGATGAGTTTTATTCCTGGAAAAAACCCTGGCCTTAGGGCACAGCCTTTATACCTATCTGCAAATAATTTTATCAGTAGGTTGTGTGGTCTTACATGTAGGTTGTTATGCCCTTTACCAAAAGTAAAAATCTATTGCTGTTCCTGAACAGAAAAGGATGTGAGCAGCAAAAACCATTAAGCTCACTTAATATCAACTTGCTTAATTCCCATTTCTCGTTAATGTTTTTTTTTTCCAAGCATCAAGTCGTATAGCAATGCTTTAGTATTAAGACTTTCATTTAATGTCAGTTGAATATTAAATGATTTTCCATTAAACATTTTTAGGGCCAGTTTTATCAGCAAAATTCGCTGTGGAAGAAACTAGATCAGGATCCAGTCACCCTTACCGCCTAAAGAGTTTGTTAATGGAATGCTTGTCACGTGTACTTTAACCCTCATTCTAATCATTAAACCTGATTCTTATCCAGACCTTTTTTCTGCAAAGAAATTTTAGAAAAATCAGTTTATGATTGGTATTTGCTTAGTTATAAGGAGTATTATAAAAAAAGAAGAAACAACTGAGCAGTTTGTGAAATAGCAAGCAATACGTGTTTGCAGTTCAAATCCAGCCCTGGCAAACTTTATATAGTTAGTTGAATAGCCTTTGTGGGTTGGGATTTGGTGTTGTGCCAGATTCCCACGGGCTACACATCTTTTTAAAATGCTAATAGAAAAATAGCATCAATGACACCTGTAGTTGACCTTTTCATCAGAAGAGCCAAAGACTGAAAGCACCTGAAAACTGTAGGTACTTTCTTATCACTGTAAGAATATCTGTCAGGAGATGCTGATGGTATTGTGTTATAAGACTTGAGCTGCTACTCCTCATCTTTTCTTTTACTGGGATTTTAATCTGCTTCCTCTGTAAGCATTAGATTTTGACTAGAAAAACCAACTGTGGGGCGAAGTTACAACAGCATGACACGATGAACATCGGTAGTTCTTCATGTGCGTGCTCTTAGCTGTTACAAACAAGGAGTAATGAGGGTTTTTTCAGCCACAGTAAAAGAGATTCAGGATAAGTTACTTCATAATTTCAACAGACTGTGTGCATGACACCAAAAAAAGAGCACCAAAAGCCATGGTATTATGGCTTATTGGATATGTACTAGTTTTGTTATGTATCTGAAAGCCAAGTTTGCTGTGTTTAGCTGTGAACTGAGAATGCTGTCATGTTGATATCCCTCAGGAACTGATTACAGTGTACATCATTCTGCATTCCTGTAGACTGGAAGACTTGTTAATATACTAGCATTTTAAAAAGACATTAAGATTAAAGCGCCTATGAAGTATGAAAGGGTGAATTTTGTTACATTTGTCTGTGTTCACCAGTGGTTGAACCTTTGGTCACTGTAATATCAGTCAAAATTAATAGGAGTTTTTTTCGTTGGAGACTTTATCAAAGTGAATTAAGAGGTTAAACTAGGAGGGAAGGAATCATTTTGAAGATTTTGGGCCCAGCTGGAACAATCTGTCGTGTCACAGAAGGCAGGAAAGGTAGCACCTAGTGTGCTCTGAGGTTCCAATAAGGTATAGGAGGCTTCTGGTGTCAGACTTCAGTGTTCCACTGCCTAACTACCTTTAAAGAAAGAAGTTCATCACCATATGGAACTTGTTGGAAAAAGATTGGTAATCGGGTGGTTGAGTTTGATGTAGGTAAGGAGATTCTGTCTGTGCCTGGAAGGAGGGGAAATGGATCAAAATGGGGAACTGCAGGAGTGGAGCAAACTGTAAG
>WAAD01004063.1:40845-66927 GCA_013389945.1 Fregata magnificens | reverse complement strand
CTAATTTGACATATAAATGGTTTTTTGTATTGCTTTTGCTGAACTGCATCCTGGCTGTGCATTTATGTCAGTGATACTATTGGGAAGTCTGTTAGGATGGAATTTCTCGGTGATTCCCAGGTGGGTTTGATAAGGGTGCTGGCTGGTTAAAGAGTGTGGGAGAAGGGCCACAGCAGTTCAGCCGAAGTTCTGAGTATCACACAGAGATGTCTGCCCTGGCTTGACGCTTCTGAAGAAAATTGCTGTACAGATTTGTTTTAAAAAATGCAGCACACAAAGAGCAGGATGGCTGCAGGCAACTGCTCCCTTAAACAGGCAGGAAGTGTTCTATGATACAATCCATCCAACCAGAAGCTTATCTTCTTTGATAAAGCTGATTTTTTGGCGATGATTTCTACAAAATCTAGACTGCCTATGATTTTCCAGGTGATAGATAGCTAATTTCTATTATTTTCTACCTTTTCTGTTTTCTGCCCTTGTTTCTCTTCCGTCTCTCCAATGTGGGGAGGTCAGGTAGACAGATGCATCTACTCCCCACCCCAATTTCCTATGTTAACAGAGTTGTTAAAATTACAAAGTCAAGAGCTCAAAAGTTTAGTGAGGGTCAGAACTGACATTACTTATTCAACCATATTTTGGCCCTGCATGTATTATGAAGCAGTTCTTAATTGGAGAATTTAATACTGTTGCTCTCAGGGGACCATTGTAACATTTAGTGCACAGAATGACAACTGGTAAGCAGCTATTCAAATGTTGTTTGCGCTTGGATTTCAGTCAGTAGTAGCCCAGCTCTTGCTTGCTGAGGTAAAATTTTCTTCTTCGCTTTACTTAAAGTTTTATTTTGTTTCTAACACTGTGAAGTAGATTTATAATCTATACTGAATATAGAAGACCATGGGCTTTTCTAGAGTGCTTCTGTTATAGCATCTGACTTCACAAATCTTCAGACCAATTTTTTACAGTGACTCATAATTATTCCCATTTTACAGATGGCAAACGGGTGCACAGAAGAGATTAAAGTCGTAAGTGTCCTCTGCCAGGTCTTCAAATTACCTGGCCATAGTACACTGCTTTTAAAGAGCAAAGCCTCTATTGACTTCCAGTGTTGCTCTGGATACTCAACAGTTCTTCAGTTTGGAGCCCAAGGTTACACCCTTGGTACTGAGAAGATGAGAAATACAGTATTGGTGACCATCTGTCAAAAGTCAGATGAGATGCCCAGTGCCATTTGGGTTCTGTACTATCTCTGTTGCTCTTCTCTGAAGACTGCGGAGTCACCTTTTCCAGCTATCTTTTCCCTTACGTGCCTTCAGATGTCTGCAATAAAAAGGGATTGTCCACCCAAGTAGCAAGGGGAATAGTCNGTAGATCAGCAGAAGCTACTGAACCTATCTATCAGAAAAATATGACTCTATTGGGATTGGATGAAAGAACTGGTAGACTGAAGATTTGAAAGTAAGAATGATATTGAGACCTAAGAACTGGTAAACTGTATACTTCCTGACATAAGAATAATATGCAGTCAATTTAACTGAATTTTTCACTTTATTGCTTGCTTATACCAAAGACTTGATGTTTTGGAATAGGCATTTCTTTGATGACTATATGACATTTCAATGTGTGTGTGTGTGTATATATATATATATATATATACACACACACAAAAATTATTATGTATCATTTTGTATAAATATTTTTATTTAGATATTTTGATAAGGGTCCTTAAATACTTAAGAGCTGTGTAAGTCTCAAAATTTAAAACACATTTCATACTCTTTTTGTTCCTCATTGGTGCAGAAGAGAGAAGTCTGGAACAACGCAGTCTGAGCATTGCTTGGTTGGCTAGATCTTTCCTAGAGTTCGTCATTGATTCCATATGTGTATCTACTGTCTAGCCTTCACGGTGAATGGTACCTTTTATCTTTGGGAAATCTTTAAGCAATTTAACATTTCTTAGCTTATTGTTCAGCAATAAGGAAATAACATAAGGAAAGTGATTTAAAATATTGTTTTACATAAAAAATGAAACGTCTTATTCATTATATAAATATAGCTCTACGTATTATTATTAATTCAACATCATTGGCTTTGATTGACATGAATGGTTATTATCAGCATACTTTAGTCTTGAGATAAATGATCTTTCTATCAAGAAACAAAATACTAATTTTCTTGTAAAGAAACAGGGGGGATAAACTGTTTTAGTTACTTCTAGTATGTTTAGAGCACATAAGTAACAGGTTAAGGGGGAGGAGTAGTCAAAAATATCACAAGTACTCCATATCATTTTCTTGCAACCTTAGCACTTCACCATGAACATTATAAATGACTGATTCTCCTTTAGGTACTGACTTGCTTTAGAATGATGTATGAAATAATATGTGTTTTGCATGTCCTGTTTGTAATGATAAAGGTCATATAGTATCATTTACATAATCTCTAGCCAGAAATGAACTCCAGCAATATCTTCTGTATAACATATACATTATCTGAGGTTTAAAACTCTCATTATTCATGAAAGTTAATTTTACAGTGGGTGTGAATGATCTATCTTATGGCTGCTTTTTTGATCATTCTATAAAATAATATGGAGCAAAGCCTGCACAAATAGCAGGAAAACCAGTAAAGAGTGATGCATTTGCTTGACTCTGTGTATACCCGATTGGATCTTGATTGATGGCAATCATTTGTCTTTGTCAAAAAAAGGAGAAAAATTCAGACATTGAAATAAGAGTGCTATCAAACTTTCTACAATGGCAGAAAGATTCTATTAATGTAGCCTGAGAGTATTAACTGTCTCTGCTAGAAAATGATAAAGAATGTTAATTTTTTTTCTTGAGCATGTTTAAGTGTAAACTGCATTATTTTGTCTATGTGGAAAGACTAAAAGGGGCATGCTACAGATTTATGACATGCTGGAATTGGAATTAAAAAAAAGACGAAATTACAAAAAAAAAAAAGAAACAAAAAGCCAAATATAAGAGCTTAATCCTTCTGATTATGATTTCGCCACAAAACAATAAAAGTTTAAGTAGCATAGTGTCGTAAAATCCTTAATGCTGCATTCCAATTGATATTGAAGCTTTGAAGACTAACTTCAAAGGAGGGTGAACAAGAGCAAAAAATAGATATAAAATAAACAAAAAAAAATATGACAAGCTTGGTTTTAGAAGTCCTTTTGTGTGTCAGATCTAGGAATATTGACCCATTACTTGAATGGGCTTTAAGGCAACTTCCTTATTAATGATACTTAGAAACACAAAGCATATGCTTGTGGGTAATAGTGTATTTNTTTTTAAATAAAATAAAGGAATATATGATTTTATATATAAAAACCCCAACCAAACAAACAAAAAACCAAACCACCAAAACCCCAAAGCGTTAATCACTGGATTTATCATGCCATTTGTATCTGTGGACTTTATTACACGTCTCTTATGGTCTCTGGTTCTAAATAGCAGTGTTAAAGTTTGATTACTGAAACAATACTTTCTAAATTATGAACATGGCAAATAGCCTCCATGAGTACTCTCTCTACCCTAGCAAGGCACATATCTTTTGTTCCTAAACTTTTAAAGAATAAGAAAACTGTCGCATTCAACTTTGATGTTTACTAGTCCTTGATGCACCCTTAAAAATAAACATTTGAGAGATTGTCATTGTAAGGGCAGCTGAAGGAACAGCCATATCAAAACTGGGAACCAGGAACTGCACTTCTATCTAATACCCGTATTAACGTGCTTTGTGGCCCTCGTTAAGTCATTTTAAAGTTTTTGGGGGTTTTAGTGTTGTTGGTTGGTTTTTTCTACTATTTCTGCACTGTGTTCCTAAAAACGTTTTCTAGCTTTGCCTTGCTGTAGCACGTGTCTGAGTATGGGAGCAGGCTCCTGATTCAAACGTTAAAAGGCAACATAAGCTCATTGTTACCGGTCCTTGCTTAAAGAACCTTGTAGTGACCTCATTAAAAAGTTCACAGTTCTGGGTGGATTCATTTGGTAACTTCTATGAGGCTGTTGCTACTGCTGCTGAAGATGCTAAGATGTGATTTTAGCTTGTGGGGGGGAGGGTGTTGGGGTTTTTTGGGGTTGTATTTTTTTTTAATGGCAGGGTAGGTGAGACATGACTCGTACGATTGAGATCTTTGCTGTTCTAAGGAGCAGCTGCAAGATTACTTCATGACAGGGAAATTTTGGAAATGGAAACACTCTGTTAAATATACACACTACTTTACCCCCTCTCTTCAGAAAAATAACAAATGAGCACCAGACTAATATTGTGGGACAGTATTAAGGTTATGAGATCAAATTTTCAGGGAGCAATAGAATCAGGATCACCTGTAACATCCTAATAAGGACATTCTAGAGGAACTATTCTCTCTCCTGTCCCGCCCTGTCACCCCCAGCCTTCTTTCTGCTTTTGCCTGCCTGCATTTTCTGTCCCCATTAGTTCTTCATCAGATTTCTTTTTTTGACCTTTTATTGCTTTTCCCAGGTTTTTGTCCTAGCCATACCTGGTTTTGTGCTACCCCTTCTCTACTCTGCCTCTTGTCCTACTGATTCCCAACTCTGTCCTCTTTTCTCTGCTTGATCACTAGCAGATCATGTATGCATAATCCCTCCCCTCTCACATTTTTATTTTCCATGGCTTCCACATCTAGATGCTTTCTTTGCCTTATATGCTCTTTGTCTCTTCTGTATCTGGATGAAATAATTTCCTCCTTTGTGCTGCTTATGTTGTTGTGGACGTAGAGAGCACTGCTGAAAGACAACTGCAATTTTCTTTGTCCCCATGTCTGTTGATCCTTCTGGAGTAGCCATTTCAGAGAAAGTTTAGATTTTTTTTTTTTTTTTTTGGTAGGTAAAATTCTGGACTAGAGGAATTGTTCTCTGTCGGTCTGTGGGAATAATGCATGTTTGCCACGGACGGGAACTAAGACTGTTCTCAATGGGTTTGACGCACATGAGGTCACAATCTGGGCATATGAGAAGTGTGATGGGGGGCATGACCTAGGGAAGGATGGGCAGCATCTTCAAAGGTGTTTTACCATTAGCAAACACCTACTGATTGTATACAGACTGTGAACTTCCAAAGCCTTTAGCATGGCCATATTTGGCAGCTTTGTACAGAGGTAACCAAAGAAATACTTTGGGCAACAGCTCCTATGTGGAAAAATTAAAGTTCTCTTAACATAGGTAACTTTGACTTGTGAAATTTTATTACAAATGATTGAAATATAGTAAACAGAAATTAAAATAATACCTTAGAAGACTTTTGGGGAAGTAGAATTACCTACAAACCTATTTCTTATGAAACATTCAAAAGTCATTGAATCCAGTCACAGAAGAAATTCAGCCAAAGAATCTGTTACATTTGTTAATGTGTTAATTTCTCATCCCCCAATCCCATACAATGTCCTGTAATCTCTGTGATGATTGTCAGTCTGTCTCTTCTCCTCTCGCTGCCCCCTTCCCTCATGGGAGATTTTTGGGGAAAATACCATCTTGCAGCGATTAGTATCAAAGATTGGTTACTTCTATCATATGGTTTGGTAAGTAATCCGTAGCTATTGCTGTGATTTGCTGCTAGCCCATATAGCTTCACACATGTATTTCATTTCCAAAGTTTAGCAAAGTTATTCCCTATAAAGAGGGTGAAAGTCTAGATGAAAGCCATCCCTTTTGTGAAAACCATATTCTCTGTCCCTCTTAGTGAGTACTACAACAAAGTAAATTTTAATGGTGCATGATACTGAAAATGAATCCTGTGACCTTGAGAAGTTGTAGCAAAAGATCAGGTTTTATTTGAGTCCTTTTGCCATTGTTTTCATTACTGTATTTTTAATTTTTAGTTGACAAATGTAGTACAAGTAGCTGTGTATATATTCAGTATTTGAAACAACCCAAATTAAAATTCATAAGTCACTTTAAAAAAACTGAACTGGTGTGCATGTAAATTAATATTTTTTTATTCTTTTCTATGGCCCTGTTCATTTCATTAATAACTGAATTCATCTTCCTCCCAAAATGAGAAAGAACGGTTTGTCTTCTGAAAACATTCATGTTTTTACAGCAATGGAAAACTTTTCACTTTATCTTATCCTCGAAATCTAAAAAAAAAATACGCTTCTCAATTCTTTTACCATGATTTTTTTTTTTAAGAGTGTTTCCTGTGATGGATTTAACAAACTTTGTAAACAAGGCTTCTTGGAGAAGTTGTATTATATACTGTGTCAAAATGTTTGGGTTCTTTAATTTTTTTCATCATAGGCTACTGAAAAAAAAAAGAAGTTACCTTAGTTTAGCAGGGATAATACATGATTATTTCTAAAGCTGAATAATGGAGAAAGGTGTGCCTTTACAGATAATTACACATACAGTTTATATATGCGGGAGGAAGATTATGTTCAAGGAAGAAAATGTGCATTGTGATGCAATATTCCTAAATTATGCTCATAAGTATCTGCACAATAATTTAACAGTGATATGGTCTTAAATAATCTTCTCTGAAGAATTTACATAAAACAAGAATTAACATCTCCAGCAAAAAATGTGGAGAATTGTACGGTTGTTACAGAGAAATGTTCTGCTCTCACATTTGCATTCCAGATTTTAAATATGCAATTTATAGTTTTGTTAGGAGTTTCTTTAGTACCTAAAGGATTTTTCTCTTCAGTGTCCCTACTACTGTTTTTCATGAATATTAACAGTATCACATACTACACAGATACTTGATTTATACACACACAGATGGAATTCTGTAATCCAGAAACTAAGGTTTGCCTGTGCCGCTTAAAACTCTTTACCTTGGTGGCTAAGTGACACATTAGAACAGAAATTCCCAGAAACTAGCACAGTCCCAGCCTGTTGGTTTTTACTGTAGTAATTCTTCCCAAGCTCTGAACTTGGGGGTTGAGGCCACTGACACTTGGGTTTGTTTGAAGTCTGTTTCTCCACTGTGGATGAGTACTTGGAAGAGAAACACATTAGGAGGACAAAGGAGTATAAATAGACAAACCACATGAGACTTAGGAAATCCCCTGAGCCGAAAATAGTTGGAAACTGGCAGAATATTAGGGGAGAAGTTGTATATGATCAGTTTGATCTTATTCTTCCTTAAGCCACCACTGACATTTTTGGATGCAGAATTTGGGGTTAGACTTTCGGTGAGAAAAGGTACAGCTGTTCCTGTGCTCTTTCTATCCAGCGGGTGCATTCACATCCCTCCTCCGCAGGGGACAGGGAGTCCCTTGGGCGGTTGGTGGGGCCACTGGAGTGATACGGTTTGGGTGCAGTCCAGTGTGAGTTACCCCAGATTGTTCAGTTCTCCTCTCTGATGGGGGCATTTCTTAGTGGGGCTGAGTGGCTGTGGGACAGGGATTCTTTGCTGCATATGGCTCGTTGTTTCCAGTTGTGAGTGACAGTGTTGTGTCCATTTCATTCTCCTCTGTGATGACTGCTGTGTTGAGAAGAACTGCTTAATATTGAGAAAGTTGTTTCAATGTTCGGAAAGAACCTAAAGAGGTATGTTGTTTTTCCTACTCTTTGCGCCGCCCCCCATTTGACTTGAAACTCAGAATTATTGTTGCTGAGATGGCTGGTAAATTTGTCTTAAAAGCAAATAAAAGAGTAGCTGGCTGAAGAGAGAAAAATTGGAAACCTTGTCAAGAGAGGTAGTAAATCCCCTGATGAAAAATCTTCATTGTCTTTTAGCATGAGTCTCTATGGATGCTAACACAGAGGGGAAAGAAGTTGGGGGGGCTATGCTCATTTTTAAGTCACTGAAGTGAAACAGGAAACATTTCCTTGTTTGTTGCTTCTTAAGCTTTCATTTTACAGTCTTTGTTATTAATCCTGTTCTATAATGTTGGATTTAAATGCTAATGTTGTTAGTCTTGAGTGTAAAGTAAGGATATGTGGAGGAAAGAATATTGCAATGTCTCTGTATTGCTCAGTCCAAAGGTTCATTACCAAGTTATCTGTTGCTAGATTTCTCTCTTAAAGTAGCTGTAGAAGAAGTTTACATCTTCTCAATTAGCTGCTTCTGACGTGTCACCGTGCAAGCTTTTTTCCTAGACTAAGCCCTTGAATTAATATATTCAATGAACATTGGCTGGTTTAGCACTCTTACGTTGCTTATGCTTTACTGCAAGTAGTCTTTTGGTAACTTTTGTAACATTAGTAAGGATGGCTTCTGCACTTCTCTTTCGTTAATGTAGCCAGAGGATAGGTGTGATTTTTCAGAGGGGGCTAGTAACTATCTTCAGAACCTTTATGACCCTTGGGGCATCAGTGGATCTCAGGAAGCAGCTCAGTAGCTTCAGTTAGCTTTGATAGGATGGGTGATTAAAGCTGCACATATTTAGGTGAGCTCAAATTAGCACTGAGTAATCAGGCATGAAATAGTACTATATTTATCTAAATATAGGATGGCAGTGATGGGCGTGCACAGAAAAAAACAACTATAAAGTGCCTCCGTACCTCTTGATGTTGGCTGAAATATGCACTTTCACCTTTCCAAATGGAGACTCCAACTTTTTGTTAGTTTATTCTCTCACATCAGCTCGCCATCTTGGGAACATTTTTCCTGCCTGTCTAGAGCTTAATGTCTATACCTTAATGCTGCTTCTCTGTCCTCAGTAGACAGTGTACATGCTGTTTCACGCCGACTTCTTGCAGACTGTGCAGCAAATAGGTGTGAAGCAGCATTCTTTATGCTGCCTGCAGAGACTTGGGTGTGAGCTGATAGCTACCACCTTGCAAAGAGCAGTTCACAGGCAGCATTTTCACTTGCAGACTGTGTCAGGTAACAGTTTTGAACTTGTGTCTGTGCAGTGCCTATTAATTGCCAACCTTTTGTCTCCTGGTTCACTGACCACATATAATAGAAGATAAGGTATGTTTTCAGGCTACTTTTTCCTTCATTTAAAGATTGAATAAATACAGTATTCTCTGTGTGGTCCAGGAGAGGGTGCTTCATCATAATTCTGTGCTGTGTTTTTATTTTGAGAGACCTTTTGCAAGGCTTTCAAAGGAGAAATATATTTAATAAGTTAAACCTTTTTAAAGGTTTTTGCGTCCTGTTGTTGTTTCCTGACTATGCTATGCTAGTATGGTAACAGTTAGGAGTCTTGCTCCATGTGCTTCTTAGTGGTCTTGCTGCCTTGTACTTATTGTTTCCTGTCTCAGAGAGCGATACAATGTTTGCAGTTACTTGAACTCTTTCTTACATATGTTCCTGCAATCATCACACAATGAAGTCATTTCCCAGATTTTTGTCCTCCTCAGATTTTTAAATTCTGAATTAAATCTCTGACAGAAGTGTTAGCCTTTAAATCATGTTTGAGGGGTGGTTTTATTTGGTTTTGGGTGGTTTTTTGTTTGGGGTTTTTTTTGTTTTGTTTTTTTGTTTTGTTTTGTTTTTTTTAATGGAAGCTTTGATTTTAGTTCTATCAGAGAGTAGGAGAAATGCAGGTAATGTTGAAGTTGGGTGTCTCTAAGACTTCAGTATTCTAACCTGCAATCTGAATTGGTAATACCTTTTTCCAAGATATTGCTTAACAGTAGCCAAACATGCTGTGGCCCTGAGAAAGTTACCTGTTCCCCCTAATGTAATTTAAAGCAGAGGGACAAGTATGTTCAAACTAATTTGTGATTAAACAAGAGGTTGAAGGGGGAATTTCCTTATCTCCCCAGATGCACTCAAATTCTGTCCACAATAAAAAGATAAAGTGTATATATTTTTGATATGTAGGCATTTAGAGACCTCAGAGAGGAGTTTCTTCTCTTTATTATTCTAGGTTTAAAAAAAATATAAAAAACCATGTGTAAGCAGGCCAGAGTTGTTCCATCTCTCATAATTTGGAGGGCAGTCTCTTTCCTATCAAAGGAACTAACAGGTTGGTCTCTCTTGAATGGAAAACTTACTTTTGCAAGGCTTGTTTGAAGGCAAGTGATCTGTAACAGACCTTGCACAACTTTGCAGAGGTTTGTTCTGCATTGGAAAATTGTAGCTGTTGTACCTAAGTCTCGGTCATCTTTCCTATTCCTCTCTTTGGTGTTTGTTGAATTGCTGAGTTAATTTATTTACTAGATACTAATTTTAACTTATTTTTTGGGAAAAAAAAAAAAAGAACAATTAGTTTAGAACTTTCTGGCAGAGGACTCTGAAAATATATATACAAAAGAAAAAAAATTTAACTTCCTTTAGAAGAACATGGAGCAGAAAAGTATTTGCTGAATCAGAGGGGTGCACTATTACATTTTTATGGAAGCAAGAAAAGTATCCAGCTGTTAAGAGAGCTATAAAAAAAGGATACAGGTTAGCCACAGCTCTTAAAGTGCAGATATGTGGGAATGTGATTTCACCCTGTTTCTTCTAGAAGAGATGGTAGTGAAGCTGAAATGTTTGGTGCAGGTCAAATCTAAGATTTTTGGAAAAAGCTTTACTGTAATTCCTGTGTTTAATACTTTTGGGGTCAGAACAATATACAAATGAAATGACAGATCTGACGAGATTTTCTTGTTTTGGTCAAAAGTTGATCTGTATATCCAGAAATGCTGAAAGATTATCATCTCACATTCCAAGCTACTGGAAAGAATTAATCTGAGTCATAATATTTAAATGTACTTATTCCTCACAGAAAATCCACTGATGCTGTAATTAATGAGAAAAGATATAGGTCCTTTCTACGCATGTGCTTAAGGTGAAAGCATCAGAACCAGTAGGAATGACTAAGCAGATAGAGATTGAGCTAGCTCCTTTATCATATATCCTCCAACCTATATTCCATTGTTCATTTTGGCAAGGAAGGGATGACTAAGTACTGCAGACTAAATTTCCACATTACCAGACAAACAGCAAAAGACCTCCAGTGAGATGCAGTGTACCTATTTTTTGTATATTATGGTAGTTATTGTTGTTTTCAATGTGAATAGCAGTTTATGGGATCTGTATGAACTGTAGTTGCTTTGAAAAAAAAAAAATTAAAAATTGTTGACTGCAATCAGGTGTAGGATGTGCAAGATTGGGGAAGATTTATGAGCAACTAAGCCAAAGCATCCAGTTGCAAATTTGCTATATGTTCATTCTTCCACATCTGAGTCATGTCTGAACTAATTTTTCTCAAAGCCAGAAGAAAGTTTTCATGCTTACTTCTGACAGAGAAGTGGAGTAGTTTTCAGTTAATTTATAATTAATCTTGATGGAAATGCAACAAGAATTGAAGTGTGTCTTAAGGTGACTGTCTTTTAAAGTGCAGCTTTATTTTAGACTGGTCAAAATAAGATCAGTCCAAGATAAGGCAGTGGTAGTGGTTGCAGAGTACATGATTAGTACTGTATCATGTATTTAAGTGAGCCCTCTTTGAAGTACCAGTATGCACTGGAATGCCAGCACTTCAAAGAATGCTTCCTCCAAAAAAGCTGGGGCTGTGGTTAGCCACCAAGGGGTTAATAAAGATCAAAGAGGAGCATACATAAACTCATACATAAACAGAGCTGGTTTTAAACTGCAGGTTAATAACACCATCATCTAGGACAGCAACACCGTAAAGGTGGGCTTGTCTTTACCCTGACATGGCACTTTATAATGTGCAGAGGGAG
This sequence comes from Fregata magnificens, assembly GCA_013389945.1. Lineage (NCBI taxonomy): Eukaryota > Metazoa > Chordata > Aves > Suliformes > Fregatidae > Fregata > Fregata magnificens. The sequence continues at coordinate 55,327 of WAAD01004063.1, read as the reverse complement.
ACTGAAACATTTATACTCAACATTTTTTCTGGATTGCTTTTTAAATGAGGAATTCAAAGCTTGTCAATGCGGAAAAGAGTCTCTGTGATATCTGAAATTAGCATTGCTCCTCTGGCTTTGTTTTGCAAGTTAGTTAGATGGGAATGGATTTTTGGTATGATTCCAAACACAGAGATCAGGAGGCCTGGGCGGGGAATTGTAGCTGCACTGTCTAATGGGTGGTTGAGACAAAGAGATAATATCCTAATTATTTACTCTATGAAAGCATACAAACAGTATTTCTACAGTTTTTAAAATGCAAATCTAGGACTTACAGATCTATGCTGTTTGTACTGTCTTGTTTATATGGGGAAATAGCATGAAACATCTGTTAAGGCATGCTTCCCTTACTGATGTTTCCATTTTTTTCCCTCTACACTGGAAGTACATTAGGTTTAAACTGTACAAAGGTCCCCTAGAACAGTACAAAGGTCCTCACAGTGACAGTTCTATGCTAAGTCCATGTAGACATTGTGCCTGAAGTTCATACCCTGCTTTTCACATCTGTTTCTTCTGAAAGATGTGAAGAAGAATGGGACTACTTTCTTTTGATATCCTTTTGATAAAATTGAAGCACAGATAAAGGCAAAAGTCCTTTTAGGAAAAAAATCCTTCATAGACAGAGTCAAGGGTTTTCCTGGAGAAGGGTTAGAAGAAGCAAATAGACTATGCTAATTTAATGGATTACATTAATGTTCTGCATAATTGCTATTATGCCAAAGAAGTTGTACTTGGTGGGCTTGGGCCTTTGTTATGACCAGTTCCTGTTACTACAGCAGTGACTGTGGCAGAGATTAAGAGCCTGCCTGTGCATGATGTTTTTTGCTTAAGGGTTCTCAATTACTTCCATTTGTGGAAGTCTGTATTCTGAAACTATGGAATACGAATGTCTGTGTGGGGAAAATGGAGATAACATGAGAAGGCACAGACTCTGCTAATATTAGAGTATGATTACATGATATGTCTTTTTTGATATCAAAGATGTTCTTCCTCATCCTTTCCTTCCTTCCCCTCACCTGCACATTTCTTTCCCTCATTTTTAATTACATAGTTGCTGGTGAGACTGCAGTGTCAACAGGTTACTAATATAAAACAGAATAAAAACATTGAACCCTAATAAATGCAGATTGTTACTGTGATTCAGTTTAGCGTGGCTGCACAAATGCTTACGTGAATGCAACTGAGGGAGGGAGGGAGAGTAGAAGATCTTTAACTGGTTTTGCCATTGAAGAAAATATAGGTAATGTAGGTAGCATTTCCAAAGATCTCAATGCACTTATCAGGAGTTAATTAATCTTTAATTTTCCGAAGTAGATACATTATCAGTAAAGTGCTTTGAAATACACACACTGAGATAGAGTGTAGCTGGCCAAGTAATATTTTAGCGGCAACTCTGACTTAATACTAATAAAACATTTTCCTGTGTGCTTTGGTAATACAGGCAAAGTTGGGAATCAAACAGGGAACTGCTGGAGCAAGTCCAGCAGAGAGCCACAAAGATGATCAGGGGACTGGAGCACCTCTCTTAAGGGGAAAGGCTGAGAGACCTGCGTCTGTTCAGCCTGGAGAAGAGAAGACTGAGGGGGGATCTGGTTACTGCTTACAAATATCTGAAGGGTGGGTGTAAAGAGGATGGGGCCAGACTCTTCTCAGTGGTGCCCAATGACAGGACAAGAGCAATGGGCACAAATTAGAACACGGGAAGTTCCAGCTGAACATGAGAAAAAACTTCTTTCCTGTGAGGGTGACAGAGCACTGGAACAGGCTGCCCAGAGAGGTTGTGGAGTCTCCTTCTCTGGAAATATTCAAAACCCGCCTGGACGCAGTCCTGTGTACCCTGCTCCAGGTGAACCTGCTCAAGCAGGGGGGTTGGGCAAGGTGATCTTCAGAGGTCCCTTCCAACCCCAACTGTTCTGTGATTCTGTGAATCAGATCAGGAACCTGACTTACTGAAAAACAGTCATTTTTCCCTACTGCATCAGTACTCTGATTTAGGTTTACCACATGGCAACACAAACACTTGTGCATGGGATCTCTGCATGAAATGTTGAACTTGGTACTGCTGCTGAGAACTTGCTTGCCAAGTTACATCTTCAGTGTTTGCTTTACCATCATTAAGCTCAATGTTTTATTTTCCAAAATATGTTAGATATTTTTGATCATGTTACAAGTTGATAATACAGCTGGATATGCACAAAACATATTTTAGATTAGTACTTATAGACATGTAGCTAATCATATGCTCTGGTGTAACTTGTTTTTTTAGATCACAGTTTGTGAAAGCTCGTTACAAGAATATTGAAGGGCTTCAGAAAATGTTTTACTTGCTTTCTGAAACCGTGTTTTATCAAGTCAGTTAGTGGAAGATACCTTGCATTTTATTATTACATGCAAAATATCGGAGATTTTAGTTAATATTCTGGACATCCAGCTGCATGAAAATGCAATGGATTTCAATTTGCAAGATAAAGCAGTCTTTTACATCACATGATGCCCTGCAGTCTGCTAGCAGTACTCCATCAAGATTTCTGCAGTACTTTCTAGAACTTCAGCACTTTTATCTTTGGATTGACAATCAAATGTGAATGCTTATTGCTTCTTTTTTTGGAGAAAAATGTTTGTGTATCTTGCAGCAGATGTCTGGCTTGAGTTCTTCAAGTATTTTACATGGAAGCAAACGTTATCTAGATATAGAGCAAGAATTGTTCCTGAACAGCATTAAAATAATCCAGCATATTTTTTCTTAAAAAGTTTGGCATCACTATTTGTGTTTGATGATTTCTCTTGTGTGTAATTTAGAAGTAGCATCTGATATTGTGCATTTGATAAGTCATTGCAACCGAAGTGCTGAATAAATTAAAACCAGTGGTAAAAATTGTGGTAGGCTTGCAATCGGTGATGGAGAAATTTCAGAGCCGCCTTCTTCCAGGTTTCCTTTCAAATCTATACTGTTGTTACTGATGAATAAGTGGTGTTGCTGCTTTGTGTTTGGTTGTCTATGAAACTAATTTAGCCTGGGTCTCTGTGTTCGAGCATTTACACCTTAGAAATTGCCATCACTGATTGATTGCCTTGCTGATGGTCTTAGCAGAGAGACCAAGGAGTGTGTAGGTTTGGAAACTGACTTACCTGCTTAAATCTACAGTTAAGAGTTCCAACTAGGAGTATGTCATCTGGAAATTTATCTTGGTGTCTTCACATAGGTTTAGGGCATGTGAATGAGGTATTATGCTTATGTCATGATCACCACCTGTGTTCTTGTTCTGTGGCCTGGGAACAGCCTTGGCTTCCAGATGTGTTAGCGCAATCATTTCTAGCAGTACAAAATTCACATTGATGAATGTTTCATATCTGTGTTTAATGTAAGTAATTGCCACACAGCAGAGCAAGAGCTGTTTTTCTTTAAATAGTAGACTGTGCAAAGACTATAATAGCAGACTGTGCTGGTCTGAGTCTTCATAACAACACATTTTTTCAAAGGCATACACACTCTAGTTTCCATTTGCTTTTAAGTTTGTTGCAATTGTCTTTCGTATGAGTGGGTTTTCTTGCCTTTAAGGCTAGATAGCCTTCTAGATAGAAGAGGTCATTTAGAGCGCTAGTCATCCTCTGTCTCTGCAGATGATTTCAATAATGCTATGCTGTTTTCACCTTTCTTTCCTTTTCTTTGTTTCTCTTTTCTGTGCTGTGTTTGTTTATTTAGTACTTCACTAATCGAAGGATCCAAATGGATGCTTCTGTGGTGTGCTAAAATCCGTTCTCAATTAACTGGTGGCCCAAGTACAGCCCTAAGACCTCTCAAACTATTGCTTTTGTACATTTACATTTTCTTCCCTCTTCCCCACCTCGCAGAGGCCCTTTTCTAGCCACACAAGTGTGCTGACTGCTTCTTTTCTGTGGCCATAGAGGTAGCAGAATATCTTGAAATACACAATGGATAAGGCATTAGAACAAGTAATTCTTCAACAACTGCATGATCCTCTCATCGTTCTCTGGTTGTACTGCTTAGATTCAATTTAAATCTTCTATAGGGTATGAGGGACCAATAGGTAATTCCCACACCTAAAATTCCTTTGCTATAACACCATGAATAAAACTAGTACACCAGTTGGTATGTTTTGTTTCCAATTGTGTTAATCTTTGAAACTGGTAGGAAAAATAGGTTTCTTGTTCTTGGAATGAATGTCTGTGAGCATTTAAGCTTTTTCCCATTGACCACAGTGAAGTGACTTTTTCTTTTGCGTGACAAAAAGTCTCAAAGTCCTGAGAATACAGGTTATATTGGTCATTCTGTATTTCTTCTCATCTCTGTACAATTGTAACGATCTAGTTAGTGACATGGGAATTGAGAGGAAGGTTTTATCTCAATTCTGAGTACATAGCCTGGTAATTCAGGGAACTGTTTGAAAAATAAAGCAATATAATGGTTATGCTATTTGAATAAAACATTTAATATCAAAGCTTTGTTTCTATTCAGTCAATATTGTTACCAAGGAACCACTAATTACCGTGTATCATGTTAGAGGGGGCCCTGACAAATCCATGCAAATCATATGATTTATAATTCATAAATCCCCAATCCCCTGAGAAATGTTGCTCTTGCACTTACACTAATTGAGTACTTATGTTCATTGATCCAGTCCATATAGCACCTTTAGTCCATATGGCGGCCTTTATTGTAGGGCCAGAAACTTCTGTTGTCAAATGTCCCCCGCAGTTGATGGCACTATGCTGTTCCCAAAATCTGCTTACTTGGCCCTTTGCTTCATAATCCTTCAGTCCTTCAGCAATCAGTTCTGCCCGAATCAGAGCAATATTTATGTCTGTCTCCCCCTGGCTTTACAGGTACAAAGTCTGCATGGTACAGCATTGCCTTTTGGGGATGGGACTGCAGTGGTTAATCGATCTTACTAGTAAGCTAGTTGTTCTAGAGTAGCTATGTAGTATACTGGCTTATATTGGTAATAATATGCATTTGTCCCAGCAGCTGCTCTCAAAAATGGCTCACTTGGAAGATTAGACAACATAGGTGTTTATTTTTGGCTGCACAGGTTTTTGTTGGATATTTTTCTACGTGTAGAGAGTAGATTTTTTTTCTTAACCTCATAATACAGTGGTTGCCAATAGTTCTAAATACGCAAATACACAGTCTAATAGTTGATATGTTGTTGTTTGTGAATAGTCAGTGCACTGGTGAAGGAGATGGAATCCTATGCAAATTTTGTATGCCGAACTGAAAATAAAAGTAGGGGACTAAAGATATGTCAGGTTTCAGGATGATACTTCGTGCCTGATCATTGTTACCTATTTTTCTAATAATTTTAGCATAGTTTTGTAATGTAGTGTAATTGTTGTCCAGAAGAATGGCATCACTTTATTCTATCAAAACTGTAGAAAGGTAGATGAATGACAAATTAATAATTTACCATCTTTGCATAATACTGTAGCACAGAATACCAGAAGGATTGATGGCAGAAGAGGTTAACAAATTTTAGCGGCTTCCATTAGCTTTTCATTGTCATATGTTTGTGGTGCTGACTGAAATAAGCTTTGTAGGAGATCTCAGTCTAGGGAACTAATTACTTGTGCCGATTGCCATACTGATGAATAGACCCTCATTGTATCATTCCCCTGAAGACGAGGAACAGTCTGTGATTCACGACTGCATCCTGGCTGATATTTGATAATAATTTTAACAGATAAATGTAGGAAGGCAGAATGATGAAGTGCCTATCCATGCTCTACGACTATCAAAGGCATGCACGTAGCCAGCTGTGTTCTGCCTTTTTTCTATAATCACTTATGGAGAATTTTAAGTTATTAATCGAGCTTTGAATAAACCCATATCTTCCTGTGTTGTATAATTTTTGTTTGGTTACTTATTCCAAGATCATTGGATTTTATAATCAAAGCATTCAAATTTTAGCATGATTGTAACACACACAAAGTGTGAAAATAAGATACTGGAGCATTTGATTCCAATACTTCAGTATTTTTCTGAAAGTAAGAAATCAGGAAGATGAAGAATAGCACTGCCTTTTCTTTGGTGTTAGGAAAAGGCATAGAATTTTAATGAAGGTAGACGCAAAGACACTCTCAATTTTTACAAGATTATTTTCAGTCACAATTTTTAATGTCTACAAATTGTGTTTGAGAGTAGGGTTATGCAAATTATTCTGGCTTTTGTTACCATCTGTGTTTGAAACCTTGATTTACAACAAATAAAACTCATTTCTGCCTTTAGACCTTAAAACTAAGAATGTAGATACCAAGTATTTTTAACATCGTAATCTCTAAATTAGTTGTGGCTATTCATTTGTCAGTGTTGACAGGTCTACTTTCTATTAGCTCCTGGACCAGAAATGGAATATATATGCATTTTCATCTATTGTCTTAATACTAGCTGTGTTAACAAACAAAATCAGTGGTTTTTAATTTGGGCATACAGGTTTTCAGGCTATAGTGGCTATTCTGTGCTTCAGGCATTTTCTGCTTGTTTATTTGCTATACCTGAAACTGGCATTTTTTGTAAATTCTCTGGGCTAAAATACTGTTTTACAGTGGCATTCATTCATGATCATCTAACAAGATAGTAACTGGCACTTATATATGACCATATTAAAAAGATCTACGTATATTTGGAGCATACAATGGAAAATAATGAATTTGATATAACCTTTTCTAGATGTAATTTTTTAAAAGTATGCCTTCAATATAGCAATTATTACACATCATAACGTGTAGTTTTTAATTAAATGTAAAAACACAACTACATAAACCAGAAATCCAATCTGATTTGCTTGAAAATAGATTGCTGTTTCACTCCCCTGGAATGGTTTATTTAAAAACAGTAAATGGAAAAGAAATGCATTTTCTTGTGTTGTTCTAAGCCTCAGGGGCTAAATGTAATGAATATTTTAAGAGATTATTTTAATTAAATTCCTGCACATCTAAACAGAGTAATATTTTATTATCACATACATAACCATGTAACTGAGGTATTCATTAAAGTTAACACTTTCTGGACCAAGAATTCATGGTATGATTTACTGACCTTGTGCAAAAAGGCACAAATTAGGAAGAAAAATGAAGGGGGACAGACTTTGATTAATATAGGTAATGCTATACCATATTTATAATAGCCTTTTCCCTATTCTGGTTTATAAATGCAGTCACTGAGAAAGGTGCCCTGCTGAGGCTGAAATGAGGCTGAAATCGGAGCACATGCCACTAGAGTGTGGGGAAACTGATCACACTGTCAGCAATTCATTTCAAAATGATGTATTTAGTGCTCATTTCACCTTCCAAGAAAAAAGGGAAAGGAGTTCCTTAGACTGGAAGGTGATATTGTTATTTTCAAGGACATACCTAAGTAAAAGATTGCAGAAAGGGGGGAGGTTAAAAAAAAAAAAAAAAAAGGCAAAAGCAGAGCAAACAAGGAGAGCTTTATGCAGAAATTCAGCGCTACCATGCTGTTTGATAATTGCTAACATATGTGGCTCCTCTGTTTCATTGTAGTCGTCCTCGTGAGTTCTGGCGCCTTGACTACTGGGAAGATGACTTGCGGCGCCGGCGACGATTTGTGCGTAACCCCCTTGGATCGACACATCCTGAAGCGACACTAAAAGCAGCCGGAGAACATGGTCAGTGTAAAATCTGCTGCTCGCCAATAGCAGCAGGTTACAGTATGTGGCAGTAAAGACTAGACCTTCATTCCTATAAGATGCTAGGAAATTGTCCCAAATGCCAAAGGCTTTTGCCATCGCATTTCAGACACGTTCTGTACGAAGATAAACTGACCGTTACTTCATATAAGCAACGTTGGTATTTGTTAAGCCTCTTCATTACATCTTAGTTGAGCTGGCATGTTGTGCATACTTTGCATACAATGATTACAAATATAGTTCTCACTAAGCAGAAGAAAAGTGGATGCAATTTTGCCATTACACCCTGGACACACTTTCTTGTGGTAAATTACTATTTATGCTTTAGTAACTTCAGAATAAGATCTTTCCTGTTCAGAAATCCACAGCATTTATTTCAGTTAGCCTCAGCCTCTATCTGCCTATCGTTACAGATACATTAAAAGAAAAATAACACTTCTAAAGCTAAATTGTATTCAGACTTTTGCTTATGTTTAAGTCCTCAAGTTTTTCTGCAAGAATTTATTTGATATGGAAGAAATAGTAACAAATGCTGAAACGTAAAGTATTGCTCACGCTGCAAACAGTAATGATGATTTCGACCTGGTGATTTTAAAAAAGGAGATTGCGTTTTTTAACAGGGTCTTTTTCCCCATTTTATGATCAGGGGTCACTCAGCTACATGCTGCTCTGTTCTAGAGGAATGTATTTGCAAAACTAATACAATAATCAGCTTGAGAATTCTATAATAAACCAAAAAGACAAACAAAAAACCACCCAAAACTACTGAACTTTGGGGTTTAGTCTAGAATTTTATGTCTTTGCGATCTAATGGAGATACATTGATAAGGTAGAAAAATTTTTCTTATATTTAACAATAATTTGTTTGTAATTAAAGCTGAGTACCCTTCACCTTGAAGGTACATGTCATGGAATAGAATAATTTAAATTTAGGTCTTTTTTTTTCTTTTTTAATCTGTGAATTACCGCATACATATATGCATACATACATACACACATATTATATGTGGAGGCATAAACTTTATGCTAATTTAAAATTATTAAGGCTGTTGTATGAATATAGAAGAACATCACTGTCATAAAGTTAGTTTCCATCAGGCATCTTAACCTCTTGCACTCAGCCTTAAAGAGCCATTTCTGGAAGAAAATGTCTACAATATGTCAGCTGATATAATGCCAAATGTGACATCAGTCCTCTAAAATAAATGACCGTACAGAGAATAGTCAATAAAGTGATCTGAAAGCAATGTTTGTAGAGCCCTACATCTTTGACTATAGAAAGAGGAACAAGATGTAGAATTAATTAACCCACTTTTTGCTTTGGAGCTTGTTGTTCTTAATACTGTGTGTTGTTTCTATGCCATGGACTTTAAGGGCACAAGGTTTCTTTCTGTTTAATACTCCATGGATAAACAATAACTGCCGCCCTTTAGTATTATGTTTACTTGAAATTAAATAGCTCTTGTCACAGTTTTACATATTCTACTCATATTTTTGTATTTAATCTTTATATTGTTTATCAAAATACTGAAAAATATTTTTACTGCAAAATATTTAGAGCTTCTACCTATATTTGTGTAACTGATTCTTTCATAAGTAAACACACACTAATACAATTATTCATCTTCCATAATCATGTGAAATTTTCACTAATCCATGCTATATTTCAAGGGCTAGGGCTCATACTCAGTTTGTAATTGACAGGAGTACAATTTTTGTCAATACAAAAGAAGAGTGAATAAAAGTAGCCCTATTTCACAGGTAGATCACAGGCATAGCTGGTAGCTAGCGCTAGTAATTTATATAGAGCTAATTGTTTTCTGTCCGCCTTTCTGTTCAGAATTTGACATCCTTAACAAGCTTCTATTATTTAATTTCTTGATGATGTTTTATTCTGAATTTAATTGCATACTGCCTTTGTTACCTGTTGCCATTCTGTTTCTTTATCTGTCCAGTGAATATTCTAGTTTACCTTGTCATTATTTAATGTGATTTCTGAAAATATAGATAATTACTATCTGCCTAACTGAGTGTGTGTACGTATGCAACTGTCTTGTTCCAAGACCTTCCACTGGCAAGGTGAAGAATAGATGACCAAAGTACAAGTTCAAGTTCAACTGGAAACTGTATATAATGTATAGGAATACAAAGGTTGTTGGGTTTTTTTTACAGTTTGGGTTTGGGTTTTTTGGTATGGTGGTTTTGGGGGTTTGTTTTGTTTTGTTTTTTGGGGTTTTTTTGTTTTTGTTTTTTGGTTTTTTTTCTTTAAGTCTCAGAAGGTACAGTTGTCAGAAAGGTCAACAGGAGCGGTCACTTGATATATTTCTTTCTGAATTGTGCTTATAAACTTTTAATAGTAACCCATTTCAGGTCAGAAAATCCAATTCTTTTCAGATTTTTGGAACCAGACTTTCAGGCACTGTTTTCGTGATGCAGATCTCCTTAGAATTCTCAGAATATTTGCCCCGGTGTTTTATGATTTCTTATCAATAATTTATCATTAATTATTCTATTTCAATTAATTTTACATGTCTCTGAAGCAAAAGCATTTTTAAATGATGAATAAAAGGTTCCCTGCTGCCTATTTAAGCTCTTCTCAAAACAGAGCAAAACCAAAACCTGAAATTGGCCATAAGGGATTTTGCCAAAAGGGAGACAGGGGAAAATAATGCATAAATAATGGAAAAGTACTATTGCAGTAACTATGCTTGAAAGCATGGATTTTAGCACACTTTTCATTAGTAGATACACATTATCAACTGCTTGGTGTCTTTCAAATAAAACCAGATGTATTCTCCACCTCAGAGACCTCACAGTCTAGGAAAGATCACAATTTGCAAGTCTGAAAATTATTCAGAAACAAATCGGAAGCCTAGATATTGTTCAGTAAAACCTAGAGAGAACAACAACAACAATCAGCTCTGTTGCAGCCTAGTTATGTGTCTTAGTAGCAAGAACCAATCTTTTCCAGGGATTGATTTGATTTGAAGGAGAACCTCTGGTGCAGAGGTGGCAGAATAAATACCTGAAGACTAATGTTCTCTGTTCAGACAATCAATACCAGCCCCATGACTATACTTCTGGCTACCTTCTAGTTAAAAACAAATTTTTTAATTCTGACAATTTAATTGCCATTCCCAAGTTCACATTAACTTGCTTGGGAAAAAAAGGCTTTAGGTAATTTTTCAAAGGCGAAAAAAAAAAAAATCCTTCCAAAATGGCTATTTATAAAAGTCAGTCTAGTAGTGTATTGTGGGGGAAGGAAAGAGAGGTGAACGTGGTTTGGTAGGAAAAGTTTGGGATGGAAGGAGTTAACTCTCTTCTGTTCTCCCTTTCACCCATTGTTTAGAAATGAAACCAAAATACATAGGTGTGAAAGTGCAAAAAATGAGTAGTTTAAACCTGTTGGTATTTTTAGGTTGACCCCCAAACACAATATTTTGTGAGAGAATCTTTAGCTGCTACAAAATACCTTATGAAGCTTTGTAACAAGTGATTTGTTGTTTTTTATTGACATTTGTTAAAAACTTGGGGAGAGGGGGATTAAAACAGTCTGTAGCGTTTCCATCAAAACAGTAGGCAGAGTTCAGAGCTTTGTGACTGCAAGGGACTAGCAGCTGATCACCTACAGCATTGCAATTGACTGGTCAGTTTTCTTCGCTTCGACTCGAGGGATCAAAAAGAAGTCTTAAAAAGAATATTTGAAAAATCTGATGTGAAGGTGGTCATTTTTTCCATTGTTATCTTTTTAAACAAATAGGAAGACTAGAGGGAGGCTTCTGGGAGCCCTTTTTTAAAAAACAGATATTAAGGGTTTTTAATGCATCTTCCCTGAATTGCTTTTCCTGGTATATTTACCAGACACTTGTATTACTTTTTTTTTTAAAATGTCTCCTGTATCATATTTTCCGATACTTTGTTTTTCAAATGGCTTTTAAAAATTGTATTTTGCATGTAAGGTTAAGTTGTAGACAAACAATTTAAAATAATCTGCCATTCTATGAATGCCTTAAGCTTGTTCAGCAATGTAAGCTAAACTATTATTTTTACACCCAAGTGTTCCAGAGATTTAACTGGAATAAATAAGACTCTCTGAAGATGCAGAGATCTGTTTGTAAAAAGCTACTTGAAGAAACTGAGTCTTACAGAGCAGTTCGGGAAGGATTGCATGGAATTACACTAATGAATTATAATAATGAAATTGCTGTGCTAGATAAATACTCTGCCAGCAGGCTGTTATGTCCTGTGCAATATGTAGGCCATGCCTTGAGGTCTTGATCTTGAAAAGGTATATGTGAACGTATGCTTGAATCTGCAGGATTGGAGCCAGAAGCTCCAGTCACGCCAAGAATATAGGCAGATGACAGCGCAGGGCTTTGGACCTGAAATATGAAATCCAGTGTAATATGCCTATGCACCTACATGGGAACTGAATATGTCACACCATGTTATGCTCCGTCATATGTATCTCTAATCAGTAAATATAGAAAGAGAACTAGACTGTGGCCTACCTACACAAGTGCATTTATTTACAGAAAATAGGTGAATCCATGTGGAATATATTCAGTTCTATACAGATACTCATGTGAGTGTGTGCGTGTTGGTTGCAGGTGTAGTGCTTTATTCAAGTCAGTACAGAAAAAGCAGATTCTGGTTCCGAGTGTGATGTCTTATGGCCTTCCAGTAGCTAGCATCTGCAGATGTGTAGACAGGCTCTGCATCTGCCTGTGCCTGTGTGTATACACGTTTCATGCACGTCAGGAAATGTGGGTGACTAACATCGTATGCAAAGAGATGACAAAAATTTACAAAAATGGACTAAACTTATGGTCTAAAATCTTTTATTAAAAAAGGCAGTTATATAAGATCTATGGTTTTTAATCAGTATAATATCATTAGTTGGGGAAAGGAATAAAATCTGAATGAGTGAGGAAGATGAGGCAGGAGGTGTATATATTTCTGTTATTCAGCCATCTTTGGCTTGGAAGTTGCCGTACTGATTTTATTTTTTTCTTAGTGGTAGCTGAGAAGAAAGACTGAAGGACATGCTAGCATTTTGGACAAGTTGTGCTGAGTATGATCTTGGCTCTCGATTCAATCTTAAATAACAATAGGTAGAAGGCTGGTTTGAAATAGCATCTTCAGTGTAACAGATTGTAGTAAAGGAAGCAAAAAAGGCAGGTATGTACAATGCAGGTGGGGGTTTTGAAACAACAAATACAGTTTGTACTAAAAAAAAAAAAAAAACCACCACCAAAAAACCCAAACAGAAACCCTCAAATTATTTTCTTTTACTTTATCCCTGGGATGGTTTTGTTCTATTCTACTTTTTCTGATCTTCAAGAGAATGCTGGTAGGCCACTGAGTAACAGTGCATGTGGTGTATATTAGTATACTGTTGGTAATTTTACTGCTGCTAACTTAAAATCCTCAAGGGGGAGTTAATTACAGGAAAACCTTTCTAAATATCAGCTGCATATTTTCCATGACAAGAAGGTTTTCAACTCGTGTTGAACAACTCCAGAATCTGAGTTATCATTATTTACACAAGCACATTTTAGAAGAAAGTAAAATTTGTGTTTGTACAATGCAGTTAAAGCTTTACAATAATTTATTTTTAAAGGCTTACTTAAAAGTGGCAGTTATTGGTTGGGGAGAAAGGATCATGCATAAATTGCATTTTATTTTGTATGGCAAGCTAAACTTCTTTTTCTTTGTGGGTTTTGTTTGTTTTTGTTTTGGGTTTTTGTTGTTGTTTGGGTTTTTCGTGAGCTCAAGGCCTAAACCAAAACCAGGGTATTTGGTGGTTTGGGGTGGGGTTTTTTTTTGTTTGTTTGGGTTTCTTTCTTAGTGTTCACTTAATTGAGAAGTTTATTATTTGCAATTTATGTGCATATATTTACTTAATTTAAACTTTATATATTGCCACTGGGGAATTGCTGCCTTCTGTAAATGTTTGCAGATTAACATATTTTAAAAGTAAGCCAGTGGAACTTCAAATCAAGCATGGCAGCAATCAGAGAAAGCAATGAGCAATGTGTTGAAGTTAGTTGGTCCTGATGTGATTGGCGAAGGTTTTTCAAACACGGCTGTGCCATGGGCATTCTCAATCTATTTTTTTAAGAAGTAGTATTTTTATTTTCAACTTTAAAACCCCCCAAACAACACACACGCTGCTGTTTTTTGGGGTTTTACCACAGCAAATGGTAACTTAGGTGTAGAGGGAGCGATCGCGTTCCCCGGCCCCCCCCCCCCCTCCCCGCTGCAGCTTTGAGCTTGTAATTTAAATGAAACAGATTTCGACCTAGCAGTGCCGAGACGAGATGAGGAAGAGCCCCAGGTAACACTGGCACTCCCTTGCCCAGGGCGGGCCGGGGGCACGGCTCAGGCACGGCACCGGCACGTCTGCCCGCCCGGTCACCGGGTGGAGCGTGAAACATGCTCTCTAGGTAAAACGAGCTTTCTGTTTACTTCTCTTCCGTTCCCAAAACTCAGCTGTGTGCATAGAAATGCCCCTTGTAAGGACCGGGTGCCATTTCTTTATGCCTCTTGGAAGCAGGTGCACGCTTTTCTCTGCCCCCAACCGTGATCGTGTGGTTGATTTCCCCCCCACACCCCTTCATCGCCCCGGCTTGTGAGGCGGGGTGCGTGCTCTTCTGCCTCCCGAAATCCACGTATCGTTCCTGGCTGACCGCGTCGCTAACGGGAGCGGCGGGGCCCCGGGGCTGCAGCTCCAGCGGTGCGGGAGGCCGCCCCTCCGCCTTCCCCGCTCCCGGGGA
>WAAD01004063.1:18875-29948 GCA_013389945.1 Fregata magnificens | reverse complement strand
CGGCCGGTCCGCCTTCCCGCAGCCGGGCTGGCGCTTCTCCCCGCTCCGGCGAGGGGTTCTGCGTATCACCCCTCCGAGCAGCGGCGGGCAGGGAAGGCTCCGCGGGGCTTCGCTTCCAGCAGAGAGCGGGCAGCCCGGGGGTTTCCCGCGTCCGGGGCGCGGAGGAGATGCCGGAGCCGTCAGGCGGCCCGGGCAAGGGTGGGGGGACGCGCTTTCGTGTTCTCAGGGTAAAAGCAGAAGGAGCGGACGATTCCCCTCCCACCCCCCCGGTAAGGGGACTAATGATGAAGCGTTACTAGTGTTCAGATTTAAAACAATTCATTACCAATTTTCCTGTCTGAGGTTGAAGCTCTAGTAAATAATAAATCAGCTAAACAAAAGCCGACTTTAATTTATTGCCCCAGCGCTAATTAGAAACATCATTTGGGCAATAAACTTAAACACTTCCAGCAAATAATGCACGCGAAACCCTTCTCTCCTGTGTCTGGGCGTTTGTGGCCGCAGTGCATTAAGACCAGCTTCATCTGTGGCGGAATTTGCTCTCGCCGGGATGAATAATTGAAGGGGGAACAGGATCCGAGGAGGCTATAATTGAAGAGCCCTTGTCACCTCTGCTTTTATGTATGTTAGCGTAGAAGTCCATCAGCAGCTCCTTGATGGTGTATAAAACGAAGTGGCAGCCCCTGCAGCAGCAGGAGATACTGTATTCCATTAAAAAGACCGTGTGTGTGTGTGTGCCGCAGAGAGGGAAACTCTCAGGGCTAAAAGCCACTTGAAGTCTTCAGACCGATTGATCTGTATTCTCTCGTTATAATCCGTCTCATCATACTTGAGTTAATGAGGCAGGGGCGGGGGTGATCTGATGGTCCTTGACAAATTCATTAGGGAGGCTGCGGGACATTTTATTTGACTGTTAAACATCGTGTTTGTTTGGTTTAAGCAGTGCCAACATCAGCATGCCGCTGCCTGGAGCAATAGCGTTTTGTTAGCAAGGGCTTCTGTAAAAAGATACTGGAAAGGGGACTCGGTGTGCAGAGAGGGTTTGCTCCCGGCTTGGCTCCTCCTGCCCCCTCCCTCCCGGTACCGCGGGGAGCTCGGGCTGGTGTAAATCCAGGCGGGTATAACGTGGTACGTGCAACGGTATTTTCTTCACGCTAAGGATGGCACAGTAGCAGCGAAGGGCGGCTATTAAATGTGCAAAGGCTTTTTTCCTTTCATTTTTTTTTTTTTTTAAAAAGAAGGCTATGTATTTGTATTAACCCTTAAAAAACGACAACAGAAGAAAACTGGAAAACACCTCGGAGTTTTGGCAAGAAGCACACAAGTTTCTTATTGTGTTATGATGTAGCGTACTTGCGTTTGCTTGCCTAACTAGCTTATCGAAGTGGTGTACGTTACATGTTTCAGAGCTTTTTTTATTCTGAACGGTGTATTTTAAAGGTTCTGTAACATGCTACTGATACAAGGTGCAATTTTTAAGGTAAACCAAAGTTTAATCAAATTGACTTGAGGCTATTAAAGGATTTCTGCCAAATCTGCCCTTTTCCCTCTCCCCTCGCTGAGAGGAGAGGGAAAAGTGAATGCAGGAACAGGTGCTCCCAAAAGGGATAAGAAGTATTTTTATGAATAGCGTATGAAATATGTGTGCGTATGTATACGCTTTGTTCATGGCAGCTTTGTAGGTGAGACCCAGCTAGCGTTCCATTATTTTCTAGGAGTTGGTTTCCTCTTGGTCCTTTCATTTAAGCGAAACAGTTCTGTGGAAAACAGCGTAATTAATCTGCTCGTGGAACATAACATCGTAATATTTTTTTCCTGGAGATCAGTCTTCAGA
Source organism: Fregata magnificens (assembly GCA_013389945.1). Taxonomy (NCBI): domain Eukaryota; kingdom Metazoa; phylum Chordata; class Aves; order Suliformes; family Fregatidae; genus Fregata; species Fregata magnificens. The sequence goes on along the minus strand of WAAD01004063.1, from coordinate 28,114 downwards.
CATTCTCAGCTTTAAGTGCTTTGTAGGACTCTGCTTCCATTTATAGAAGAACAGTATGGGAAAAGAGCTAGTGCCCTTTGCCTGTCATTTTCATACATTCCTGCACTGCTGATGGAGCTTGAACTGCTGCAGGGAATGTATGGATTTGAAAAGAAATGATTCAGTAATGCGTGTTGTGTTTCTCCACAGCAAAACCGGGTTAATAGTTATAGTAAATGCTGCTGTGGGTTTGACAGATAAATTTCTGTTTACATTCAATAATATACAGTGTGTACCTTTTCTTGAAAGTCATGGCTCAGCTTTACTCTCTGCCGATCTGTTCTAAGGACTGTGTTTACAAAGTTAGTTGATAGCGCACGCTGCAGGAGGAAAGATGGTTTCATTTCTACACGTCATTAATGCATCTCATCAGTTAAGAGTGTTGCATAAATCTTGTACTTTTTTCCATCAAGATTGAATGGTACGGTGATTAAATAATTTATACATGTTTCTAAGTCTTCCCTAGCTTTCATTTCTGGAGCAGGAGAGGGAGGAGGGTTCCAACTACTCCTTTAAGTACCTTATTTTTGCTTTCCTATTCCATCTTAAAATGTGAGCGTGTTCATATTCTGGTGTTTAACCATGAGCAACCTGCAGCTGAAGGCTTTCTCTAATGCTTTGAATCTTGTATTAAAGGTAGCTGCTTCTCTTTTCTCATGATGACTAATGGTGACTTCTTTTAGCTGTAAGATTGCTTTGGATACTAAATACTGGTTTGTAAGTTTGCCTTCAGTAAGTTGGCAGTCAGGGAAAATCAGACATGTGCACTAGAAAAGAACATTTCTAGTGCTTTTGTAGCATTTTCTTCTTGTTAAAGCTTCTTGTGGGCCTTTTGTTTTGTTTGGATGCAGTTGGGGTGGGTGCATGCTATTTTATCCAGTAGAAATAACCAAATTCATGTGTGTTGGCTGGTCTTTATTTACAATAATTGATTAATTACATTAATAACATCCATTTTTTTAAAGTATGAGAGCATGTAACATGCCAGGACTTTGTCAACCTGACCTCCAGTTGAATGCAATAACACTCATTTGTTTGAGGAAAATGTGAGGTGGGCTACAGAGATAATCTCTTGTCTGGTTCTTAAAAATGCTGTGAGGCTAAATCAGCACTTCTTTTAAAAATATGAAAATTACGAGGATATTCTGAGCAAAGTCAAAGTTCTGGAAATTAAAAAAATATTTCAATTCGCAGGCATTTGGCTGTAACTTTTCTTTTTAACAGTAGGTGCCTGATGATTGCGATGTTTATTGTCTTAGATGTTCACATATCTCTGCATATGCGTAAATAATCATGCCAACAAACAATAGCCTGCGTGGTTTTATTGGTTAGACGATTATTTTAAAGATCAAAAACTTCATCCAGCTAGCCGGGGTGAAGCATATTTATAAGCTAACTTAGAAGTAGCTAGAAACTATAACTCTAAACTATAGCTCTGAACTATACCCTTTTAAAACGTGAATTTCTAGTTCCAGAAGCGAAAGCTTCTCGTGTATATACTTACATTTTAAAAAGTACCCTCTCAAATACCAGATATAGCAATGTGAAATCCTCTGCTCCTCACCAACCACTGTACAGGTTACAACCTTTCAGTGAGTTTCTGTGAGTGCAATTGATAAAGGGAAAGGGTGTTGTGGGAGGAGGGAACAGAGGGGGCTCAATCTTCTCAATAGCACTGGTGACCAGCATGGAATGTATCGAGTCACTCGCTCTTTCTCTCCGCCCTGCATTTTAAGATGATTTTGTTTTGACTTTGGATCCGGTAGAAAAGGCATGCAGTTTTTAGTTAATTTAAAAAAAAAAAAAAAATCCTGTTTCAACAGTCTTCTAATTGTTCCCTCATTCAGATATAATACAGTTTAAGTGCATAGTTAGAGCCTTCTACTTTTCTGCATATTGTACCTCATAGCGTTAAATTTTTATCCTTTGAAAGTACTTTGTTGACATAAAAGTAGTGTATTGCTAGTTATAAAATCATTGCAGGGGTTTTGTTGCTACTTCTAATGAGAGAATGAAATCATAGCTATTCCTATTTTATATCTTGCTGTGCATATCTTATTTCAAAATAACTTCTTCATGATAATATGCTGCGCTCTCTTTAGTTTTCTTATGAATTAGGTAAAACCTGTGTGCAAAATAGTTCAAGGTACTATCTCGCGTAGCTGGGAAGAGGAAACTGTATTGGCTCAAATAATGTATAGAAGCCATCTGCATAGTTTAATTGAAATAATATTTGGTGATCTAAGGGATGGAAATTGTTCCTTTTCTTTAACCATCTGAAATAAAACTAGGATGTAAAACAGCTGTCTTGGCCTATGGAAATCAAGGTTCTGCCAGTCTGTTTCTTTTCTTCATTTTCTACTTCTATCTTCCTTTATTATCTTTGGATCCCAAGGAGTCTTTCTTATTTTCTAACTGGTTTTGTCTGCAACAAGGGGCTGGGTTGGTGGGTTTAAATAGACTTTGGATAGAGTGAAAAATCTTTGATCTATGGCTATGACTGCTTCCAAATGATTTGCTTGCTGGGACTGGACACTGTCCATGCCCTTTCACTTCACTATCAGATAGGCACACAAAAAGGACTTGACATGCTACCAGATGCATAGTTAATCATTGCATTAGGTCTGTAAAGGGGTCCATCCAGACTCAATTAGGTCTACCATTTTTAACTAGAGTTTGCTCTGTAGTTTGTTTGGAGTGCAATATTAATTCTAACTGCTGTTCTGTTTATTTAAAAGTGCTTTAACGCAGTTCTATGCTTTTATTTTCAAGGAGTCTTCTCTGCATTTGTTCTGTTCTACGTTTATTTAAAACAACTGAGTGTTACAATATAACAAATACTATTGCAGTATAACATATTGTCTGAAGCTTTAATGAAAAAGGTTTTTGTCTTTTCGTAAGTCAGCTGTTTTCCTTTCTCAATACCGATTTCTAAAAGTGCATTTGAAATGAGCTAAATGCAGTGACTGGCATGTATTGAGGCGGTGTTCAGAAAAAAAAGCTTACAAGAGTATCTAGAGGTTTGGAACCGAATCTTAAACTTTGAAAACCAAACAGCAGCAGTTTTCCTGTCATTTATTTACGCAAGAACTCATTCTTATATCTGGCACTGCATGCGTTTGTGTGAGAAGGATATTAAGGGTGCAGGAGTTAGAAAGGTTCAGCTGTAGGGTAAAAAGCATCAGGTAAACTATTGGTCTGAATCTTGCCTGGGGTTTCCAGGAGTAGTTTGCATATTTTCATTAAAAGTTGTTAACCGTATGCACTGAATAAAGTGCATTGAAAATTCCTAGCATTCTCAGAGTTTCAAAAAAATAATAATAATTGTAGTTTGTAGAGATAGCCAGTCCTTCCATGGTATGAAGAAGCTCAAGTGTTCAAATTGTATAAATTGTTTTGATAACACATGCTGTCTATATTTCCCAATAATGCTTATATTGAGGATGGTAGGCCTGTGGAAGCAGGAGCATAAAAGGACATAAAACCATTGTTGCTTGAAAATTGATATATAAGAAAGGAGCACTAATCAGAGTATTTTAAAATATTTTCATTTGGCTTTTTTTTTAATTTATTTTGGAGGAAAGGAGGAGCAAGGCATTCAGCTATTAAGTTTTTTTAAAAATCTCTATATAGTTTCAATCTATATATGTGTTCAACTTCAGGATATAGTTCAGCCTTCACTTCAGATCTGAGATTTCTTCCTTTAGTTCTTTGCTTCATGCTTGTCAGCGTTCTTTGAAGGAGGGCAGATGCATTAAAATGTAACATTTATCATTTGATTGTAGTCACAGGGATATTCAGATGTTGCTAATGGACTTCCAAGATACAGGATGTATGAGTGAATACTACTCAGAAGTGCCAGTTAGAGCTCTCTGGGGATTTTTAAATTATTTATGCCTACCTGCTGCTCTGAAGTACAGGTGTGTGCGTGTGTATAATCCATTAATGATTAGTATTCATGCATATAAATATGCAATGGAGAATAAGCCTAAGACAGGAGCCCTTAAGAGGCATAGGCAGGTAGCTTTTCCCCATTCACCGTCTATCTTGGAAGTTCATTCTAAACGGCATCTGAATGCCAGTGCGCCTACGGAGGGGAATTGTTTATACGTACTTTGTGGGTTTCCAGAGTGCAAACTTGAAAGAAAGTGGAACTTGAAATGCGCGGTCATTTGTGAATTTATGTTTTATCTCCCTTCACTTGAAAATTTATGAGGAGAGTGACTTAGGGTGCTTGCGTTGTGTGTTCCAGGGCTTGCCCCCACTGATAACACCCTTGTTGGCGTGAAAGTGCAATGCAAATTATGACAGTTACAACCTTCTGTTTTGTTTAACCTGTCAGTGGATTTCCTGGCTCAGTGCTGAGGGCAATGGTGTGTTCAGCTAGTTCCATATTCACCTAAACTTAAAAGGTCAGGTTTCTACAGGCAAGCCTAGTCAAAGCCTAATTGATGAGGAGGGCAGGGGGACAGAATTTACTGTTCTGTTGGCTAGTTTCATATCGTTAGGTTGTCCTGAAAGCATCAGGCAGTCACAGCCCCTTTCATGTAAGTGCTGACCCTAGACAGGAGCTGACAATCAAAGGAGGCAGCCACAGGAACCAGTGCAAGTAGGCTATTGATTTTTCAGTTAGGTCTAAGTAGTTTGTAGTATGGGTAATGGGTGACAGAGGCAGGTATGTCATTATCAATGAGCTCCAGAACAGTAGCGACAGCCCCCTCTCATATTTCCTTCAGCACTGACAGTATGCATCCAGCAGTGGTCAATAAATCGCCCAACCTTTTACTGACAAGTGACTTGGAGGTGGGGGTGGGAGTCAAAGAGCTAAACTTCCGTACTTGAACTTGACGTGGATGCGGAGCAAGGATCTCAACATCTGCGTTCCTGGCTTGTCAGGCAAAGAGCCGAGGAGAACGTAGAGAACAAAACAGTGGTAGATGTGTGGCCGGGGAAGCTGAAGTTTATCTTATGCTCTCTAGAAAGTCCAAGTTTTCCTCGAGATCAAGTAGAATAGCTTAAACCACCAGCTTTCCGTATAAACGTGGTCTGGTTCAGTAGTTAATTTAGGTTACCATGGCAGGGTTTTGTTTTTACTTTAGTATTGCTCTGCGTTTAATCAAGGTTATACTGCCATAGCAGTATAACAATCACAGTCCGCCATTCAAAATCCGCTTTTAATTCCTAGTTTCCTCTTCTTAAATTTCATATTTGGAGACTATTTAAATATATTGAAGCTTTCTTATAAATCCAAAGTGCTAGCAATACAGTTTCTACTCCGACTACCAGTGCTGGTTTCGGTCAGTAGTGGAGTACTAATACTTTAGGAAGCTGAACAAAGTTTTTATTACTTGGGTTTTACTAGCTGTGGTTTCTGAATTTAATAGAAGTAGATCCAAATTTTAGCTTTACACTTAATTAAATTTTGAAAGATATCAGGAGATCTTAAAAATTGTAATAAGTGGTGTTTTGGGTTTTTTTAAATATACTTGTATGGAAAATCAGTTAAATGAACTCAAGCATCTTAATCTGAATCTCCTGAAGCTTTCTAAGGTTGTTACTTTATTTGAGGGATGTAAGTTATCTGCATTTTTTCAGAAGTTGGAATTCAGTCAGATTTTATGCTGCGCACAGATGTTAACAAAATAGCATATGCTTATAATTAAAAAAAAATCTTTAGACAAATTGAAATAAAGCAGAAGAGTAAATGTTTTGAAAATCTTCCTTAAAATAACTCATTGCTATGGTATCTTGTTTAACAATGTTTGTAATGTTACACAGAGCAGGAATCTGAGACTGTGTATGTTGAATAGCTGCAAAGTATCATACGTGACTGAAACTTTTTCATCGGCCTGCAGCAGCTAAAGCCATTTTCTTCGTGGCTAGCTTTTTGACTGCAAGAGCAATCTTGACACAGACTCGAGGTTGAAATTTATCACTGCATTATGAAATCCTTTAATAAATATTTGTATAAGCTAAAAACCCAAGTACCTGTATATTTGAAGCAGTTATAAAATTAATTGGTTATAAAAATCTATTCAGATATTGTTACATTGCCTATTGAACAATGCTTTGGAAGAGGGGCTGGCTAGCTGTCTTCCAGAGGAAAAAAAATTCAATTAGTTGGATCGAAGGTGTGCTGGGTTGTTTGAGGCCTTCAGTATTTAATGGGAGTTTTTCCTCTGTCAGCAGCTACTTGTTTAGTACATCTTGCAGGGCCTGTTTTTTCTGTTAAACTAGGTAAAAAGTACAGCCGTGCAGTCTGAATCTTATCTTTTCTTATAAACAGGTACAGCGTCTTTTACTGCAGTTTTAGTGTTGCTGGCATGTTGTGTTATTGCAGAAATGTAAAAAGGACCTGCAGAAAGGGGACAAATTAAATTTTCATGAAAGAAAACCCTAATCAGCAGTGACAGGGTAAGAGAAAGATGATTGCCACTTGGTCATTGTGGAGAGGCACTTAGACTTGGTGTCAGTGCTTCTGTTAATGATGACTAATGTCTTTCTCAGAGAAAACGCATGCTCAAACATAATGCTACAGTCCAGAGAAAGAACGGAGAGATAGGCACTATTAAGGAATGAATCCTAAAACAAAAGCTCAGGTCTTCAGATGAAAAGGCTACAGTGTTTTTGCAATGCCAGAAAGCACAGCTGTAAAACTGTTCTTGTTTCACTCTTCAAGCAAAATAATAATAATAAAAAAAATATATTTATACACACATATATACACATGTGTATTGTGTGCTACCTAGTATCTGCTGCTTTAATTAAAAAAGAAGAGATGGCGCTGACATGTAAGCGCACTAGTCAGAAGTGAACAGTCAAATTTTATTCCTCTTCTGTTAATGAAGCTTGCTTTTTTAAAAGAACAAAACCTGCTGCGATATATTCTTTCCGAAGCACAGCGCTATGTTCTGAATAAACCTTTCATAGTCAAATGTAAAATGACTCAAAAGACCTTTTCAAATCTTGAAGCTTTGGCTGTTAGGTATATTGGCAAAAAAGAGGTGGCATGTGTCATTTCTTCAGCTTTTCCCAAAGTGAGACCTTTCAGAAGGGCATTTGCAGTGCTTGTCATATTTTTTCATATACATCTTATTGGCCTGACAAGTCTAGAGGACCATGAGAAAACAGATGTCATTGCATTCAGACAACACTAATTACTCTGGGATTTTTGCAGCCTCGGTGCCTGCATGTAACTGTCGATTATGACTGTTTATGTGGCCTATCATGGGTACACGTTGCACATTCAGATGGTACCACTAGTCTTTGTGTTTCCCATTATCACACAATAAGATGTAAAAATCAGCAACAAGCTCCACAACAAGGAAATGCCTTAATGCGTGACTTCTATATGTTTAAAATGCATTTTGTTAAAGATTGCATTCACATTTGTTATTAGATTTAAGTGTTTTAGCATCTGTTTACTAACTGTAGTGCAGTGCTTTAGCTGTCAGTTTTCACCGTGATTCTTTATGTTGCAGGCTTTACTTTTCTGCAGTTGCATAAACACTATATGAAAAATGCTGATTGACCCAGCAGTTGTCAGAAATTTCCCATGTCTAACCTTCATACCAAACTGATAGATTTTTCTAATGCGTCACAGTTTGCGTTAGAAATCAACAGTCTCACTCTCTTACAGACTGCATTGTTGATATTTTCTTTGTTAAATTTTCTTAGCGACTCTGTCAGTTCAGAATCTATTCTTCCTGTGTAGCAATAACTGCTGCATGATTTTTTAACACAAAGTTCAAACGGTGGTCACATCGTGGCCTTACTTTGTATGTTATCTTGAATTTTGGTACACGTTTCATAAGCAGAACAACCAATGTTAATCACAGATTGGAAAATAAAAGCTCCAATAATGTAACTTCACATGCTGATGAAGCAGAAATAGAAGCAGCTTTATTGAAGATGTATGATGAGATAAAACTGCAGTCTCTGCTGTACAGTTATAGTAATTATGACTAATGAACCGTCCAGTCTGGATGAAATGGCGTGCCCACAGGGACTGTGGCCAATCAGTTGTGACTTATGCAAGCTGAACAAAACATTGATGGTGTTCCAGATTCCGTATGAGAGCAGGAAGTGTGGTCTTTGTTTGGAACGTCAGCTTTGTCAAGTTATTTTCAAGCAGTTTAGGAATAAATGGCGTTAGTAAATAAAGTCTTAAGAGCTAGGGTTTGTTGAGTTTTTAAACGGGCATAAAGAATTACAATTTGCCGTGATCAAATATACCTGAATAACCCCCCCTCCCCCGCATCGATGGCACATTCCTGATGCAGTATACTTCAAAGTTGTCCTGATCATCTTGCTAATCTAAGTCATTGAAAGCACATGTTATATTTTAATATGGCGAATATAATGAAAGCAAAAGACCCAAAGCTTGTGAATGTAAGCATATATCTATTTAGGCTTACTGTGGCAATTTATTTTTTAACAAATTTGTTTGAGACCTGGTACTTCCGTTTTAATTTTGAAGGACTCTGCATTTTAAACCAGTCTATAATTTGTAAGTAAAAGAAGACGGGTGTTACTGCCTGAAAGACAATTTCTCATAGTAAGAAGGTTAATTCATACAGGCAACATAAAATGGAGTTCCAGTACGTTTTGACAATGTATAGACTAGCAGAGTAATAATTTTAAACCAGCTACTTTTTATGAAGACAATGTGTGTAGCTGTAAAAAAAGAAAAAAATATCAGAATTCTGAATGCTAAAATGCAGATTATATGCAGACTCCTGAAGTTAATTGTAGGATAATAGCACAGCACAAAAAATACTTTTCTAAACATAAATTCGTGCTAAGTTGTTTAGGCCCAGTCTGGAAGCAGTTGTGGATCAGCTGGTTTACTTATGTGCAAATGTTTGAAGGATTTGGGAGTGAAATGATCAATACGTTACAGATGTTAACGATACATTAAAATCAATTTANACTTAAAAGCTGACACCTTTTTCACCATGTTTTTTCTTTTCCTGAAATGGAGGAAATCACAAGCATGTCTCCAGTATTTGTCATCTTTCATTCTGAACAAACCTCAAAGTGCTGTTAGATGTGGATTCAAGTACATTTTTCAGTAAAGAATTTCTACTAATCCAGAGTCTTTAGGCATGTGATTAAATTATTTAACTAAGTCTAGTTGGGGAAAAAAAAAAAAAACCCCAACCCCCCCCCCCCCCCCCCCCCCCACACAAACCCCCCCC
>WAAD01004063.1:0-18130 GCA_013389945.1 Fregata magnificens | reverse complement strand
AAAAATTATTTCAAAAATTAATTGCAAACAAACCACAGAAAAAGTAAGGAGAAAAAAAAAAAACCCAAACCCAACCTTAAACCATTTAGAACAAAGTTAAAGCATCATTTGACAAAAACCATTTTAGACTGTTGTGCTGTTTAAAAAATGGTGTATGTTAGTCAGGAAGAGTCAAGATATGTTGATTCTTAAAGCACACCTGAAATTAATACATTGTTGTCAAAGAAATTGGCAATTAAAGACTGGCCTACCTGNTTATTTCTGTTTTGGAAGTGTCCAGAGATACTGCAAGGAGCCTACTAAGAATCAGAATCCTTTCCTTTTGTCTCTTGCAACAAAGCATATTGCATTAAATATTGCAAATGTGAAAATCTTGTATACAATTCAGAGCATAATGTTAAGATAAAGAATGGTGATAAGTAAACTCCTCTGAAAAATGACTACGCTTTGGCTATGCTAAATAATTAAGGGTAAGATCTTCTGGAAACTGTGGCACTCTTAAGTATGAATCTCTTCCACAATGTCATTTCAGAATCAATAGGATGCAAGGTATTATGTACATTATCTAATTTTGCTGCACAGAAGGTTGCATCACGATCACTTTCATTTAATGATTGTATCAGGATTGTGCCAATGAAGTCAGGACTGAATTTGCTAGATGATGTACAAATGTGCAAAACTCATTTTCGTTCTTCCAAAGAAGGATTATTTAAAAGTAATGGATTTAAATATATAGAGACATTATGTGTGTGTGTGTATATATATATGCCATATGTTAGAAGAATTTTTGAAAGAAGTATTTATCTCTATTGAGATTGAGCAATAACTTTTAGGTTGTGGTTTTTAGGAGACTTCAGTGTATTGTTCTACGTTTTTCTTATGAAATCATTGGTAAAGTTCCTCTAAATTTATGCCAGCATGGAACAGCTTTTTGCTTACTTGGGACATCCATTGTTTTCACTTTACCTTATACAGATCTGAACATGTTATTGGTGTTCAACAGGTTGTGCTTCTAAATAAAATACCACATGGAGCTGTAGATCTTCAGTGTATGTATACATTATGTAAATTAAAGTTGAGAGGCATCGGATCTCAAGGATTTAACTTTATCTTCATGTTGCTACGTGTGTTTGTATACATACATAAGATACCTTCTACGTTCTTAGTTATATTTGGTAGCCATCTTTTTATGCGAGGGTGGCTTAATCTACTTTTGTTCCTGTGTGCAACTTCCAAAGTCTTTGGAAGGATAACGCTTCCATAGGTAAAGTAAACTGTGTTTAGTATTTGATATTGGAGAGCTGGTGTTCTATTCTAACTGTGTAATTTGCATCATAAACCAGCAAAATTCAAAATGGGTTTATTGAGGACTGATTCTCTTACATAAATTCAGAATTGTGTAGATTGCTTACGTCTTGAAACTCGTTAGCTATTTTTGGTGTCTTCTTACCCACCACAAATTATATTGACGATGTGTGCTAGAATTTGAGGACAGATTATAAACTCTATTTCTGTACTGGTTTAAATAGATTTTACTCTTGTCTTCTTAATCTGCCAGTGAAATACATTTTCTGTTGTTTAGGTATCTTATGCTGATCAAATCGTGTAATGACCTGCACTCTGGGAAAAAGAGATTTTCATGGAAACTTGTTTTGAAAGAGCCTTTTTCTAAAGAAACCTCTTGACTGATTTCTGCTCTCTGCTAGTGCAAGAGCATGAGAATTTTTCACTGATCGGAAAATGGTTTCCTCTTATTCTTCAGAATATTGTTCCTGCCATTTCATTTTTTCATTTGAATTAAATCAAGGCAAACGATGAGTCACCTGCTTAGTGGCCCCCCTTCCCACATCTGCTACATAGAAGGCAGAATGGAAACCTTCAGCTTCCCCCTGTTGTGCTAGGATTGGTTTCTGTTACATGTGAGCTTGCTCCGCTCTCCCGTATTGGAATGTAAATCTGAAATGTGATTTCTTCGGGCTGCTGGGAATGTTCTCTGCCTCAGTCTCTTGGTGGATAAAAAATGTCTATCAGCTTTTGACTAAGATACGTTTTGGTTAATGATTTCAGATGTTTTCTCTATGTTAGGAATTCTAGAATTATAACTGTTGCTGATTTTCCCATAGGCTTTCATGTTAAGAGTATGCATGTTGACTGGTGCTTATGGCTGTAGGAATAAATCGATCTTCTGATTTGGGAGACAAATTGAAATTGAAAATTACTCTTCAGTGCAGGAAACTTACTTAGCATTCAGTGCAAGTGAGAGCAACTGTGTGGCTGCTTTAACTTTTTCTGACTTGTAATGACTATTACGAAACAGAGTTGGTCAGAGCAGCGTGTGCTGGCTTACCTTATCCCTCCCAAATATATCCCTAACTAGTCATATGCTTGAGGCAGGTGTAGCAAAAGCTGGTGAAAGTGTGATTGTGTTGGCTTTGTCTAAGCTTTTCCTTGTAACAAGGTATCTTCAGTTGCCCATTTAGGGAAGACTTGTCTTATTTGCAAAGTTCTGGCAATGCAGGGGGAACCTTTAAAGGATTAAAGGTTTGCCTCCCGTTACCCTTGATCTGGATTCTAATCTTACCTGTGCTGATCTAAATCCACAATAACTCATTTAACTGAGTTGTATTACACTGTTGTAAAACAAAGAAGAGCCTAGCAGAGTCAGAAAGAAACCATTTTCCTATTAAGTCAATGCTGAGATTTTTTTTTCTGCTACCCCTAGAATAAGGTGACAAGTCAAAACTTCAGAACATGTATGTGAACTAGTGGTATTTAAAAAAAAAGAGAATAAATTTAAATATTTTTTTTCCTTTTGACTTCTTGGCTTTAAGTATCAGTCATCTAGCACTTTCGGGGGGTGTGACAATAATAGAAAGCAATGATCAATAACCTCAAAAATTTAACTAAGCAGTCAAAACCAAGGCATTTTTTGAATCAAAATGTTTGTTTTGTTTGAGAACGTAAACATTTAATTATTTTTAAAAACGACTTTGAAACCTTTCCTCCACACAGTGTTGAGTTTGAATAATAAAAAGTAACATTTCTCATGAGCAATTTCTGCTTGATGTACAACAATTTGATTGATATACAATTCCAACAGTGAATCGATATATATATGTATCAGTGAAAATTATATTTCAGAAATTTTTTACTATCTCTACACTTTAGCACTTGTATGTTGTATCATAGGTATTTGTTTTTCAAGGGTGTCCACCAAGATATTTGCAGATGCTATTCTGTGGCTTATTGGAGTCTGGATTCTAGATATTTTTGTTGTTCTGCCTCCTACCTCTCTTTCACTGTTTTTGGGTACTATATTTAACCTTTAATGTTTTTTATTTCTCTTCGATGCAAAACAAATCTTAAGACACTATGCTGTCTTGTTGCTTGGAGGTAAGTGTTGCTTTGCTTTTTTTCCTAACCCTAAACTAATAAAGTAAATATCACTCCCAATGTATAATATTAGTCTTTCAGAAGTTTGTCCTGTACTGGAGAAAATAAATAGTTAGAGATAGGTAAGAGGTGAATGATGTGTAGGTATAAATACTCCGTAGATTTAAACATGCTGCATGGCAACTCTAGGTCTCTTTTGAGGTAGTCATGAAAACTTAAATTGTGTGCCTCATATATTTAAGGCCAGTGCGCCTATACAATTTTATTAATGTGCTATAAATCTTATATTCACGAGCGGTGTTTACTGGTGTGCAGTATATTTAAAAGAAAATTTATGCCTCACTGCAGAAGCAAGGTAGGCTAGTGAAAAAATACAAGGGTGGATCTCAAACATTTATCCAAATCTGACAAGTATTTGCAAAGAATTTACTCCTGTAAATTTCTGCTGAGAGCAAATGATAGGTATTCTAGCCTCGGTTTTAATAAAATCCATAAATGTTTATTTATGCATACACAGGTAAAACAAGGGCATGTCTTTTGTCATTGTTTATACACAAGAACCTTGTACGTGTTCATATATGACACACTCTGGATCATGGGGTGAGATCTTAATTCTGGTTTAAAGTGGCTCATTCTTAATTTTAGAGCAGTAACTAGAAGAGCTTACTGGAGACCCTGGTCACTTTTCTGAAGGAATACTGATTTTCTTGGTGAGGCACATCTTGCCAGTCTTTGGCCACATGCATCCTTCCCTGGATATCCCCTTTTTTCTGGACCCAACAGCATTCCCTAAGCAAAATGGATGGGTTGTGACACTAACTCCAAGTGTGAATTAGGATGAGTCCCAGAAACTTGGGACAGGTAATTTCCCACTTACAAGACTGGTTTGATCTTCTTTTGGCAAATGACTTGTGTTTTCCTCCTTTATTGCACCTAGGAAAACTCTCTCTATGGTCTCTAGGGAATGGCAGGAAGTTACTGCAGCTGTGATTCACTCCAGTAGTGAAGCTGCCTTCTTGGAAGTCACTTGCCTAATGCTGTTGAAAGGGCAGTGGTCATTTCACCAAGGAAACATTTTTTATTTGTATGGGTGCATTGTAGATTGCACAGAAAAATACAGTTAATGTACCATGCGTAACCTTCCATGCCCCTTAAACTTGCACTTCCGCCTTGCGATGGTTAAAATATTAGTCAGCAATACAAAACTGATACTCTGGATGCCTTAAAAGCTGTTAAAAGTTTTGTTACACTCTTTATGCTTTTAAACTCTTTATAATTAAATATCAGGTTCTCATGCCATTTAAAAAGGGGGCATATGTAATTTACTATGCAGTTTCCAGTTCCACAGATAGCAATAAAAGCATTCCTCATGACGGAGAGGTGCACAGAACAATTAAAAAAAAGGATCATGGAATGTGTGAAAATTCTACACCCTGACATACTTATCAGTGGACTTACTCTTGTAGATACGTAATTACATAATTAGTTTCTTAATGTGCAGTGTTAGCGATTCTCTCTCTAATTATTATTGTGAATATTTAAATAATTAGAATAGCTTCAGTAGTGGGACACCTCTTATAGCTTTTTTTTTTTTTTTTAAATGGTGATCTGTAGCATGTTTTTTCTGTCCTTCCTGCAGCCTTCAGAAACTTCCTAAAGAAAAAGTATTTCTTTTGCCATGTCCTGTCAGTATGGAAAGTTGTTATAGCTGGTGAGAAAGAAATAAATGGGACGTTATACAGTAGCAAGCTGTTTGGGGTCCCCTGTTTTGTTTGTGTGATATTGTTTGTGTGGGTAGTAAAATTCAACTTACAACTACATACTCCCTCAGGTAACTTAGAGCAAGTTAGGTCTGAGCTGCTGTGGTCCTGCCCTTCCTGCTCTGGCTCTGCAGCGCACGTGCTGAGCCAGCTCAGCAGGCTGATCCATTTAAAAAAGAATCCCCCCCCACCCTAACAGAGCCAGTTTTCAGCTGGCTGAGCTCCCTGAAATAGTTTTCTCTATATCGTTACCTGGTGTTTGTACTAGTGCAAGATACGTTTCGTATAGCAGATGTTTGACCAGGGAGTGCGGTACTACAGCAGCCTGGATTTATGTTTGCTTAAATAGCTGTGGAAACGATGCTCTCAGTCTGCTTTTCACAAGGGTTGCTTTTTTGTGCATCCTCTGGATTTTAGGAAGAGGTACAGGTTTTTCACCTGGAAAGGTAATGTCTTTTTTATCCCCCAGGCATTTTGTAGACATGAGGGTTTGGGTATCAAAAATATTTTTTTATATTGGCTTGTGTTACAAACGACAATGAGGATCTTTCGTGTTTGGATATACACTCTACCGTTTTGCTGCATTCCTGTTAGCCCTTCTGAGTAGCCCTACTTATTAAAAGATTCTTCTTCTTCTTCTGACCCCTATGACATAAGCTTTCAACCCCTGCAGCTTTTTGGACACATGTTCTGTCACCCTTTGGATACTCTGGAGAACATGGAGGAGAATTGAGGCATGCACTAATGTGCCCTAGTACCCTAGTTTACAGATTTATTATGCTCCTGGGAGAGCAATGCCTTGATGTATCCTATTATCTTGAAATCATCCTTAACTCAATCCAGGCTAGGATAAAATAGAAATAAAAGCATTTCTTTACAACGTTCAGAATGAAAAATACAGTTAGGTACATATATAAAAAAAAAGAGGTGAAGAAATAAAATAGAAGGTCCCACTTGCACAGAGATTAAATCTGAAAGATTCTCTGTCATGGATACAGTCTCTCGACTGACTGCAACCTGAGGCATAGGGTATGCAAAAAGGGAGAATCATTATTACGTGTACATATGTCAGGAAATTGTCTATAGCAAGTCAGCTGGATCCATAGAAGGAAACCTTCAGATTGAAGAAATGCCTTCCAGTGACCTGGAGTAACCAAGAGGAATCTTTGGCATGCAGTAAAGTGGTGGGAAGCACATTTGGACCCCGAGGGTGCTTGAATAAGTTTCATAGCTGGATTCAGTGGACACCAGTGTGAATTTTTTCAAGCCGGATTGCTAGTGTCATATGCATACGTATACAACAGAGACTGAGTTAATATTTTCTGCGAACATGTGCGACATGGAAGTATGACTAAAGAGCATGTGGTCTACTAAAACAACAGTTCAGTTTACTTGCATATCAGATGGTTTCTTTGGTATAAATACACAGGTTGAAAGCAAAGATGATCTGCGTGATGTTCTAGGTCATTCTAGGTAAGAGGGAAATACTTGATTGTCCCACAGGCAGTGTAACATTATGTCTTGTTCTGCAGGTCTTTGGTGTGAAGCCTGATGAGTAAGTGTGATACACAGATTAATTGTATGAGTTTCAATGGCAAGATACTTTGCTGTCACAGACCAGAGGGCAGCTGTACTGTACCTACTTCAATCCATGGCGTGCATTTAGTCTTAGGAAATGTTGGCGCTACATGAATGAAAGCCCTGAGCATTTTCCTTGAGTATCCTCATTGTCTTCATTTGCAGTTAATAAAGTATGGGCTAGAGGGTATATGAAGAAGTTAGATATCTATTTTCATTGTGCCTCCACTGCCCAGCACTCCATATATTTGCTTTGTGGACATTTAAAATAGGTGTTCATCATTGTCGCTCAAAAGGAGTTGGTACCTATATTCCACCTGTTCTAAGTTTCTTGTAAAAGCAGCTGGGGAGCTGATGTTATTTTTGGAAAGATAAATACTTTGTTATTAAGCTTTTGGTAGTTAATCATGAAGCAAAGGGAAATTCTGCAGGAATTAAGATGTGCCTTCCCTATAATCTCTGTGTCTGTAGGAACTGAAGAAGTCTTGCTATCCACTGCCTTTTCCAGAAATAGATGGGTTTCTTTAGCCATCTGTGTCTTCTGCGTTTATGTATTAAGGAGTTCTCCATTGCCAACCATCATAATGAGACTAAAGTTTTTCCAATTCTGAGTAAAGCCACTCTTGAGTGGCAGCAGTTACTCACATCTGGTTACACAGCAAAACTTGATTTACGTGCACTTTATTTATTTCTTTGTGTGGCCTCAAGAGGGATAAAAACTTTTTAAAATTTAAATATTACATGATGTTTGGAACTATTAACTAACTCGGGAGAAGTTTCAGTGTGTACACGTAGTGGCTGCATTAGCATGATGGGTATTTTTACCCTTCAAGGTATATTCCACTGTTCTACTCTGTACTGTGCATCCATTTACCTACGGGAGAGTGAAAAGGGATATTTCTTAGAGGGAAGGTACTGGGCAGAGGAACAGCATTATGTATTGCTTTATTTTCTCCTAAACCAATTCTTATTTTCACTTTGCTTTCTGTTTTGATAGATGAGTTATATCTCAAGGCAGAGGCTATTTATTTAGAAAGTTACCTGTTTAAGGAAACAATTCATTATGTGTCGTGGAGCTGATGAGTTCAGTAGAGCCACCTTTTAATCCTTGATTCCCTGTGGATTTTCTTTCACAATACCTTTCTCCTTTAAGTCCCTAAAACTACAGTCCTTTTGAGTGAATAGGGGCTATTTTATACACCACCCTGCTTCCAATCCAATTAAAGGCTCAATAATAGACGGATTAGGGAAAGTTTACTTCTTAGTAGAAGTGCAGCTTTGGAAAAATAGTGCGTTGATAGCAAGAGGGAATGTGAAGGAAAGCGGAGAAAATTAAGGAGATAATGGTCAGTAATCTTAACTTGTCTGATGTTTGCGCTGTTCACAATATAGCGGACTCTCAAAATACATAGAACAATGATTCAGATTCTTTAACCATTTTGTTGCTGGAGTTTGCCTGTCTCTTCAATTTTCTTCACTCTTGCTTTTGTTATCTGCATCTTGCACAAATGCCACCTAATCCTTTACTTTAAGTCCCCAGAGTAGGAGACTTTTGTAGTGTTTTCTTTTGGGGGGAGTTGAGGAGAAACATAGGAAAGCAATGAGTTGATGCCAAAGTTAATCTATTGTATTATGAAAGTAGTTAAGTATCAAAGTTTGTACAACACGTTTCAATTAGGTTTTAGGAGAACTGCCATTTAAGAACCTCTGTGACAAATAACAAGCTCCCTTTAGAAGTGTTTGAGTGAAATGATCAATATTAAAAACAAAACCTCGAAAATACTATGTAAAACAGAAAATACGGTATTAAATATCCGTAAGCGTTTTTTGATGCATAATAAATACATTGTCAAAGTAAAAAAAATTCTTGGCGTGCTTGGTTTACATAAAAGTCATGTTTCATATTCAGTGCCTTGCCTGTCACCTCGCCTTACAGGTTGGTTCCAAAGCAAACAGTTTTACTGTAGAGCTATGAAGGTGCAAATACCTCAAAATTACACTTTGAACTGTATCCTTTGCATGTCTTTAGAAGGATCCTCTAACCATATCAATCAGTGCTGGTGTTTAGCAAACTGTTAAGACCATGCTCTTTTTTTTTCAGAATACTGAGTTAGGTAGGTGAACAAGGAATGCCGCTTTGTGCCATCAAACCTTTCTCCTTCCCCGCCCGCCCCCCCGCCCCCCCCTTCTTTGGGGGGGTGGATAAATTAAGCCTTTTCCATTTTGTAGAACAACGAGTAGTCATTATTTTCAGCTACTTTGCTACCTTATTATTGCCAAGGTCTCTACAGAGCCTTTTTCTTTGCCTACCATAGTGGATTGTAGTGGGCTAAATGTTTAATGAGTCAATGCGTTAAAGGCTTCACTTTTCTTCCAATTAACCCCGAGACCACTCTGGCATTTTTGTAAATCCACAGAAGTATTTTGTGAGGCCTAAAGGGTAAGCTGCAGGCAGGCTGTGAAGAATGTAAAAAGACTAACCTGCTAACAAACACTGTGCGATAGGACAAAGAGAGTTTAATCCGTATTATGGTAAATGCTGGCTTAGTGTCCCAAAAGGGCTTTGCAGAGTGGAACAAAACAAAGAGGGCAGCACCAATAAAAATCCAGTGCTTTTATTTTTATACACAAAATTGTTGCAAAAGAAAAACTGATAATAGCATTAAGAAAAGGTTTGAATGGTGGTTTTAAATATGATACTAAACATTGCAATTGTTCACCATTTGAATACTGTTTGTTATACATAAAGAAGCTAAAAGCAACATAGAGGCTCCAGTTGATTGAATATTCATGAAAATTGGTCAGATGAGTACCTCAATTTAAATTTGAAATGTTTGTGAATTAGTATATTGTAAGATAATATATAACATATATTCATTAGTGTGTGTGTTTCTACAGAGACAAACATGGGAATATATTTTATGTGAGTATGTGTGAAATGCAAGGACATTTATAAAATATGTAGTAAAATGCTAAGGACTCTTATTTATCCTCTTAAAAGGCAAACACAAAAACAAGGATAGTCACTGTTATCTTATTCAAAACCTATTGAAGATTCAGGGAGATTTGCAGAGTACAGTATTACATTCAAATTCTTAATTTTGAAAAAGAGGCTGGCTGTGCTTATACTTTAAAAATTGGAACGTATGAGAAAATTAAGTAATTACTTTTTAAAGCTTTAATACTAACTGTGATTTCATCTCTATAACTATTTTGAGAAGAGGAATATAATACATGCAAATGTCAAACAAAAAAGCTGGTAACTATGAAAAAAGAGGAGAAAATAAATAGCATTCCAGGCACGCAAGGAATAGTGAAGAGAACAGTACATTCCTGATGCTGCTTTCAATGCAAGGTCATCAGCTGTAAAAATAAAAACACAAAGTTCTGAGCAAGTGCATAGGATAATTTAGGAAGTGTTTTCCCATTACTTTGTTTAAAATATCTAGTCACTTTAATTATACCCACATCTTCTCCTAACAATATGAATAAATCTCTTACATGTTAGACGTCCCCCCCAGTACTGAAATGAACTTTTATAGTAGTGATCTGTCTCTCCTGAGCCTCGCTGCATTACCTCATAACCATCCTTTACATGTTTGTTTTGATTTTGCTACAGTCACAGGAAGGAATGAGGTTTGTGTGTGTGGGAGAGCAATTTTTGAAGATGTAATTAACAAATGTCGTTTATATAGTCTTGGATATCTGAAGCAGATCTGCAACTGAGTATTTTGCTAGGAATAACATGTTGTTCTCCTTGGAAACCGGGAAGGATGCTCAGAAAAAGACATAGGTCTCAGCTCACATCCTTGTGGGGATGGTACAGCATGTGCACTCCATGGAAGTTTGCTCTAAGATAAGCCCCTAGAAATGGCAGACTGACCTTCTGTAGTGCAATGGGCACAAAACCTCCTCGGTGACTGTACGAAATAAATGGTGTGACGGAGCTCCGTATGCTTTTGACACAGAGGGGATAGTAAACCATCTTTTGGTGTGAGATTCTGTGCTGAGACACTGAACAAATTCACGGTGATATTCCCTAGATAGAGAGGGCTGCCTGCTGGCAACAGATACAGGAGTTCAATGTGTAAACTCCGATAAGGATGACATGTAATTTGTGTTACAGTTTGACTGTTAATTGTATATAAAGCAGCAGCCTTTACAGATCTTTGACTGAGAGCCCTTAATTGGGAAAAGTAAATCCACGTCATTAAGAGTATATCCTTTAAGGAGAAGGAAGGTAACTTTTTTCGAATTAAGCGTTCAGGGTGCTTTTGGTTTTGAATACTTCCTTTTGGTATCATGGAATTGGGCCAGCAGTCTCATTTGGTTTTGTTAGGAGACAGAGTTTTTTCCCAACATCCCATGTAAAATGTCTATCTCATCTGCTTTGTGCTTTTCCTCTTACAGTTAAGTATGTTGAAGTATAATTAAAATTAACTGCCATCACAAAATCTGTCTACAGGGGGGTATAACCAAAATATTTGAATAACTAAGATTTTGGAAACATTAATAACTCTTCAGCAAATTACAGTCATATCCACTTGCTGCAGACAGAAAACTGCCATGAAATTTTTTGATAAATTAGTGCTTTTTGTGTAAGTACAAGTAGGAGTCGCCATGTCAGCATAAGTTCCCCCCCCCAGGTGTGGTGATATGGAATATTCATGGCCAAAAAATTTAAGTACAGTGGGGCAGTTACATGTTTTAAGTGTTACAGGGCTAAGCATGAGTCTAACAGTTAAAGAGTACAGGCTGGGGTTTGGTTGGTTGGTTGGGTTTTTTTCAGTGTGTTCATTGTATTTGTAATTGTGTGGAATGGTGGCATTTACATCAACAATTACTGGACAAGCTACTACAATATGACAGTTTTGCAAGATCTATTAGATTAAGGCAAACTTTTTTTTTTTCTTTTTTCTTTCATTAGCCTTGCTTTTGTACTAAAAAATCTATTCTCTTTCCCTCTAGATTCTGTCAAAAAATAAGTGATACTTGGTACTCTGTATTCAATATTAATTTCCCAATCTCTTTCTTTGTATATAATTTATTTGCTGTTATTCTCAGCTACAGTACTGGAATGATTGTAAACTTTTAGTTTTGCACCTAAAGGTGGCCTTATGATGAAATCATGGGTGCTCTCTGCTTATAGCATTAGAGAAGTTACCTACTTTGGTAGAGGTAAACGTTTTGTAAAAAATAGACAATCCAGAGGCACTTGGACTTGCCACTTACTTTCTAATTGTCACTAAAAACCACAGCTATGTTGGAGTACAAATTTTTTGACGTTAGAATCTGTCTAATTGGGGGTATTTTTATATCCCAAAGATATGTAATCTTCATAGTTGGATGTTTCCTGGAAATTATTATGAAGTTAAATTCAAGCAAAACTAACTAGCCGAGTTGTTTCTTCTGTGGCGTGTTCATATAGCTAGCAAAGAGAAGCCATGCTGGAAAACACTTGTACAGTTGCAATGACGAGATATTTTCAGAGGCACAAAACTACGTAATGGTCCCTGAAACTGAGAGGAGGGTTCCACTGCCACTTTAATGCAAATGCGATCTGGCACAGAAAGAATCACGGGACCCAATTTGTGGCTGCTTAGTCCTTTCCCCCCACCCTGTGCCATCAGCAGCATTTACCTGATGAGTCAAGTTGGGGAACTGACCTGACAGGAAACTACCTTTTCTTCCCTGGATTTTGACAAGGGTGATTGCCTGAGTCAACTACCTCTGGGGCCATAGGAACATTAGTGGCAGGAGAAAGGAGGCAGCGGGACCATACAGTTTGGAGCAGGCCAGACCATCCTAGTGGCAGCCAGCTGCCGTGGAGCCATAACCATAGACTGTGACCTCAGTCGAATGATAACAGGTGAATTAGGATTTTAACTGAGATCCTTTAAATGGGTTGGAAACGTATACGGGGTGTGTTGTGATAAGAATCATGGAAGTGAAAAGTTCAACCCTTTCAGACTTAAATCACTGTGTTATCAAGAACACTGTCCTTTGGGGAGAAAGTGTCTGGTGTTAAAATAGTGTGAGGATATACCAGTTAGTATTGTCAACTGCCACTGATTTCTACTGTTGTTTTAATGTAATGTTCATGTGTTCTTTGTTAAAAATACACATATGTATTTCTTGTTTTGGGAATGTTCCTAATTACTCTTTTGGCCATTTGACATCCTTCTATATATGTTGGATGCAACGTCATTTACACTGTCTCTGGATTGCTTTTCAAACACAGAACCCAAAGCCAAAGATTCCTACTCCAGGGAACACGATTTCATTGATATCTGAAGTTGCACGTCCTTATGTAAAAGCCAGTTGTTTCTTCTAACTTTGTGCTGAAATTTTAAAGCTGCTCTATCCCATGTTCCTGGGCAACAGTTGTGACTTCTAATCATTTTTTCCCCCTCCTCATAGAAAGGAGGGGGAAAGTAGAAAGGAGAAAGGAAAGTCAGTAGTGTATCAATATTAAGTTATTGCTGGCTCTATGAAAACATCCAGAAATTTGTTCTTGTAACTCTAGTGCAGGGTTATATGATCTGTATGGCTGCAGGTACACCAATGCTATTTAGAAACTGCTTTTAGTTATGGCTATTACATGTAAGAACTTTTCTGATATCCCTTGGTATCTCTTGCGTTTAAACAACCCTGTGCAGAGGTGCTTTTCCTTCCCTGCAGAAAGTTTTCTGGACAGGTAATACTTGGAAAGTAAGAGTTAAGTTTTACTTTTTTTAATTATGGCTTTTTTTTACTTGACAGATTTCCATTTTTAATTATTTTCAAGTCTTATGTTCAAGTCTTCCGGACACTCCTTGGCCCTACATTTTGAACCTAAACATAACTAGTTAGTACTGCTAGAAAATTCTTACAGGAGCCCTGATTAAAGGATTTTGATAAAGTAGTTAAGATACTAGTTAGGTTCATTTCTTTCCTTGGCCTGTGATTTTTGCATCTTAGCATTATGGAGTTGGGAAATCAGCATAAGAGCATTACCATTCATCTAAAAACTGTAGTCAGATTTTTTTCTGTTTGCTTTTAAAGAGATTCCACTGTTAATTTCCTGAACTGTTTGCAAAGCTGCAGAATATTGTGATTTATTTTGGTTGGTTTATTTTATATTTATTGCCAAATGGCATGCTCATAAAATGCAAAATCATACGACGTAATGTCTCTGGAAATCCTCTTGGCATACTCACTCTAAATTACTTTGAACAACTCTATCTGATTGCCATTTTCAAAAAGAACTGAATAATTACTAAACTGAATTCCAACAATATACAGAGGTTTGCTGGAAAGAAGAGTAGATAAAGCATATGTTTACATGACTTACACAATAAATGGTTTCCCTATACAGTTTGCAAATAGTGATTATAATTTCATGTTAATACGATGCAGGAAAATGTGCTGAAGGAATAGTGCTTTGCTGCTTTTGTCACAGTTTCATCAAACTGATTTTGTCAGCACTGGAGCATAACCCTTGCCACATCAGTTTGAGTGCTCATTAGGCAGCCGATTTGTCTGAATCCTCATTAAATTGATTAACTCATTTACTTATGGATGATGACATGTTATGTGGTACAGGAATGGTGGTTAGAGACTAGAATCAAGACTCATGTTGACTTGCTTAGTATTCAGTTGTTCATTTATTTCTGCAATAAATTGCTGCATTGAAGTACTATAGCATCAGTGATTTACATTTTGCAAAAGTGTGGCATCAGCTGAAGGGTTGAACTTACATTGTGTAAACTTGCACCTCTATCGGTAAACTACAGACAGCAATTTAGAAGCTTCTTAGGTTTATAGCTTGCTCTAATTCCCTATTTATTTCACTTGGGTACTAGACTTTCTCGTAAAGAATCTAAAAGGCTCTCTTGAACATCTGTTTTAATGTAAATTAAATAACGAAAGGGAAACAAGTAGAAAACCTCTTCAGTTATACATTCAGAAGAGGGAGACGTTATTAAGAGAGGATACTTAAAGCAGTTTTCTGAAAGATAGCTTTCAGAAAAATGATCAAAACGAGAAAAGAAGTCAGTTGATGATTTAGATCAAATTCTATGTATGCACATAGTCTAGAAATTTGTATTTTAAAAATTTGTTATGTTGATATGCTTCTAATACTTTAAGGTGCTACCTGGAATTGCTGACTGTGTGCAAGTCATGCTGAGATTTGAATTTTGGATGCCAACTACAATTTTGGTCTTCATACGTGAAACTAGAAAAGAAAGTTTAAGCATGCAGGTTTTAGCAAATAATATTTTTGGTCTAATTCAATGACTCTGCAATGACTGGATGTATTTTTGAATCAAGATTAAATGTAGCTTGGGATAGCTCAAAAAGTAGTTGAGTACTTCAAACTTTATGAAGATGAAGAAGCCTGAATTCTTGAGTGGTCAAATTATTTATTTCAGTAAGAATTGAATTTGGTTATTCCAGGGCTGAATGTGTCGCGAACACAGACAAAGTAGTATGAAGATGTCGTATGCTTTGTTCTTCAAAGCAGAATGCTTTTTGTATTACTAGGGTGCAATACTAGCCTAGTCATGGGCTGTGGCAGTATTGAAGAAACGTAGTTTGCAAACACGGGCCAGAGATCTTCCTCTCTAAATGTAGAACCAGAAACAACAGATAGCTACATAGTGGCTGAAGTACAAGAAAACAAGAAACAAGACATTTTCAAAGACCAAGAAGACATTTTCAACATGAAACCAGCAGCTATCTATATCAGCAAACTGTTGAAGCTTTTAGAGACATGGCATTAAAGGAGTGCTTTAAGACAGTTTCTAGAGAAGAAGCACAGCAGAGCTTCAGATATTAATGAGTGGCTTCTTTTTAACACAATTTTAGCAAAATGGAAGAAACTGGAGAGGTGCATGACTGAAAACCAAACTAATAATATGTAGAGGGTGGTCTGACTCCAGTCAAGATTTTACTAAACCAAAGTTTTAGAAGCATTCCTTTCAGTGATAGTACTGGCTTAAGCAGTCCTCAGGTGCCATCATATCACCTCGTTCCCCTCCCTTCCCCAGGTGTTCCTGGGAAAGTGTCTTGAGTGGTTGTTTTGAGTGGGGAAATGAGTCAGACTAAAATCATTCTCATCATCTCCTTCACCCTTTCGGTTTTTTCCTTCTCCCCACCCTAGGTTACNTGGGCATCCACCTGCAAAAATGCCTGTGAAACTGCAGGTTGAATGGAAGATGATAGAGCAGGAGAGAGGAAATAGAGTTTGAATGGCTTGGGAAATAAGACAAACTTTTAATGGACAAGAGAGATGGAAAAAAAGGTAGACCACTGAGGGAAATGTAAAAGTGATTTTACATCTTTTTATAAGTTAATTAGAGCTGTGTGTTTGTGCTTTGCTTTGCTGTCATGTAAAAGATAGTCATTACTTCCTTTTTAAAATCATTAGTGTATACATATACTGTAACACTGCTGCAAGTTTTTATGGCAATAAAAAATGACTGTCTCCCTAATTCAGTCTTCTTTGAATAAAGGTAGCAACTTTGATGTTCTCAGGCTTTTTAGAAGGTTAACACTAAGTTTCCATAGAATTGAGATGAGACAAAGCATGGGAAAATACCTTTTTACTATGATAGTTGCACGCTATTTGTGGTTATATTTGTTTATCCTGATATGCAGTTTTACTGAGGAGCTAGTCAAACTAGTCTTGTTTCATTGAGGTAATGACCAAAGTGCAAGTGAAAATTTTTCCAGGGGGATATGAAAACAGTGCAGAAAATCTTGTTCCCCTTCTGTAAAAGGGATTACTGTCACTGAAGTAAATAGAGCTAGAATTTCACCCACCCTTTTATTTTTTTGGAAGAAACAACTCTAAACGTGTCTCATTTGGGAACTTTTTTTTTACTAGATGGGCTTTTTTTTTTTTTTTTTTTTTTTTTGAGAAATGTCATTATGTCATTTATTTTAGTTTACTAAGATATGCTTGTATTTGGAATGATGAGAAGAGTTCACAAAAACAAGTTCTGGGACTCTTATTTCAGTTAGTGTCTCTGTAGAATCATTTTAGGATCATAGAATATTTGCAAAGTGCATGTGGAACACAGTTAATATTCAAACAGGAAATTGGTGATTGGAGTTAAATTACCAGGCTCTAAATTTTTCTACATCCACCTATTTTCCCTCTTTGCTTGCTCTGACAGTTATAGACCGCTTCTCTAATGGGGCTTGCATTTGAAGATAAGCCTGCATGTAAACAAAATAACTTTTCTTAAATGGAGAGCCATTTCATCTGCAATAATGTACCAATTCATAAACTATCAGAAGCATATTTAAAAAAAAAAAAGATAAATGACCCATTGTATAACACTTACTATTAGGCAGACTAGATGTCCCTGTGTTCTGGGAGATAAGGCTCTTGTATTATTACACCCTAATAAAATGAGTTAATGTTTTGGTATCAGAGATAAAAGGACAGTTGGATATATTTAATAACCAAACTGAGAAACACTTAATTTTAGTTGTCTGTAGCAATATAACACAAATTCCCCTGTAAAACAAATTGCACTTTTGGAATATACTTTAATGTGCATTCGACAAAGGAGAAAATGAGGTGATTGAAGTTCAATTTGTAGCGTGTTATTAACCATTTCCACTTGACTAGATGCGTAAAAGGATAATGGATGAGGGTTTTATTATTGCCTTTCTGCTAAAATGAAGTGGTGTAAAAGATAAGGTGATGAGATTAATGAACATAAGGAAAAGGCGTAATCAATCAAACTCCAACAGGGAGATGAGATGACAGTACTTAAGATTTGCAAGGATACATGTTTTAAAAAGTGGGTTTTATCAACACCGACATTTTGTTTGGGTGGAATGCTGAGGAGCAGATACTTGCCAATTTTAGTTATTTTTTGGTAGGTTCTTTATGCTACTGTATATTTGAAGCTTTAACAATGAATATAACAAATTAGAGTTGATAAGTATTTTTTTTTAATTTAAAACCCACATTTTAAAAAAACTGTATAATTATTAAATGGGGACAAACAAATACAACTTTTGTCAAGCAGGAACAATGTTTTGTTGATCAGTTTATCAGTTCTTCACTAGTGGAACTCTCTTATGTGTGTCTGGATGGGGTACTTCTAGTCTTTCTGCTACTGCCTCAAGTTTTGTGTCCTAGTCATTTGAATAGCCTTCTAAGGGACTTGCACTTAAATTGCTCTTAAAAGTGGAGCTTGGCCATCAAAGNGGAAAAGTAAGGAATGCTTTCCTTGCCCTGTAGTAAGTGCTCGGCCATGAAACTCCACAAGGTTTCAACTTCCAACTCCTTGAGTAGAAAATTGATTATCTTGTAGAGATTAATCTGCAAAAGTTTCTAGCTGTAAATGTGTTCCTCCTTGTAGGGTGTGATATTTTTATATTTCAGATCTCAAATG
>WAAD01004061.1:2800-16861 GCA_013389945.1 Fregata magnificens | reverse complement strand
CCTTAATTTGCTTTGCACTTTCATGATGTGAAGTTAATTTTTGCTTAGTTTTCACTGGCAATGAAACTTTTGCAATGGGTACAAACATTGATCTCCCATCCAGAGCATTCATAATTTTTTAAAGCTTACAATAGGTAGGATCTGAAGACTGGGATATTTCCTCTTATGTGTTAAAATATGCCATAATATGCATGCCCAGAATCCATTACTTAGGAATGCTACTGGCAAAGGATTCCCCAAATATAGCATAAAGCAGGAGCAGAAGAAAATAATAGCCAGCATCTTTTTGGTTTGTTGCAAGATCAATGTTTATTCAAAACCTGAAAAGACTAGGAGTTAAGAATGATCATTTGTATTTTGTACCTGAAGTAAAATAGGACTGTTTTCAGATCCCATATTCTGTAAATATGGAATGAGTATTTGGCACAGACAAAATAAACTTGCTTATTAAGCAAAGACTTTTTTTTACAAAGATAAAAATGTATTTGCATTTCTACTGGTTGAAAACGTATGCTTTTACATAACATAGCCAATGATTATATCTGTGTCCTCAATTCAGTCATGAAAACACATTTATATAATTATGTTGTTCCACAGTCAATCCATAAATGTAAGGAAATTCCGAGTTAAACCCATGAGTCCAGACAGACACCGTTAATTTAATCAGTCACTGACAGATATCTGTGCCACCCCACTGAAGTCCATTGGTCCTCTCACTGAAGTCACAGCCCAGGGAGGACAGCGAGGTCAGCTACAAATAAATGCCATACCTGGGAGCTGTGTATCTTAGGGCTTTTCCTTGCCTTCAAAGAGGGTAAAACATCAATGCCAGCTAAATGCACACAACATCAGGCCACTGCAGATGTAAGGTAACAAGGAGTTAGGCAGTGCAAAAAGTAAGACCCTCAGTGTGTCATTAGCTCATCTGTAACACGTTGTCCTGTCTATTTATGATGTATATTTAACCAAAAGAGCAACTCTGCATGGGATGATCTCTTTGAATTACAAAAGAGTGTGAAATCCTACCGATACGTAACACATACAAGCAACTGTGTGCTGGAGGCTGAGGCAGAAAAGCTTGACTTATAAAATACATGAGCTTTCTTATTTTAAGTGTGTCTCATTAAAGTTACACAGATCTTGGGGATCTGTTACTTCGTGAGAGAAGTTAGAGGTTAGGGAGGAGTTGGTTCATGTAGTGCTTGAAGAGGGATATTGCATGTTATACTTCAAGCAAAAGCATTAAATCCACAGTCATGAAAACTGCAAAAGTTACAAGAGAAATGGGGATGAAAGCCTTTGCTGACCAGCTGGCATGTGAGCCACCACTCTTCCACTTCATAACGAAGTGAGCATCACCCTCACAAAATATCAGTGCCCAATTAGCACCCTTGACTATAAAATGTGTGCTTCTGAAGAGATACACCGACACACACATTCAGCTCTCCAAAACTGCAGACCCTCAGAGTTAGCTTTCCTGCTACATGTGCCCACGCTGTGCATTTTCTAAATGCTGCTGGTGTTGCTGATGTCCTCCAGGTTTTGCCTGGGAGAAGAGTCAGTTTTTGCAACTTCCTTTTACAAAGCAATTGTGCTCATGCACCAGGATGTCAAACTGAAAAACGAATTAAGCAGACTGCCCATAATCTCCTCTGAGAATTTCTACAGGTGTATGAAACGATGGTTGGAGCATGAAAGAAATGTCACAATGTCAGGGCCCTACTTTTTCTGAGAGGAAGAGGGGGGAAACTGAAAAGGACGTTTGCAATTTTGGTGCTTGACCACATTCTGCAGTAACGGCCACAGAGCTGATCTACGCTGTCCTCAGAGGGCTGATGACTCATTATTCACCCCATGCGCTTCCAGGGGAGTGTATAGCTGTTTATTAAAGAGTCTGGCTCTGCAAACACTTCTGCACTTGCTTGACTTTAAGTATGCAAGTAATCCTATTGGGTCAACTGTCAGCCACTAATTCTGGAAGCAATGACATTGCCAACATCTCAAGACTAATATGAGACCAAGAATCAAAATTGTAATGCCTTGAAGGCTGGTGGAAACCAGTTTTCACCATATTCTTAGCTAGTTTGCTCTCAGAACTTTTCTTTCACATTTAAATTTTTTTTTATGTAGCTGTTTTTGCAACAACAGTGGGGGAAAACCCACAGAAACATGTAAAAAAAGAACAAAATGTGAAAATGTTCAACATGAATATTGCTCTTTTAAAGAAAGAAATTACCCAGGACACAGAACAGTCAAGGGCTTTTTCCTCAAGTGTGGCACACAGAAATTAAATTAAAATAACAAAATTTACACTAGCCATGACAATTTTTATCTAAACTATAAAAAGTATATTTTCTTTTTAATAAGATCTCTTCTTCCAGACCTGAGCCAAAAAAGTAATGCTTGCAAAGGCAAAAATATGTGCATAGCAAGAGTTGATCAGTCCTTTAAATAACGGATACAGCTACTAAGAATATGCATTTGGAAATGCCAAAATCCACAGTGCTGTGTTGCAGCTATGTGGAATGAGTTTCTATTTTTAGAGTAGTTACAGAATGATCAGGAAAATATGCAATGAAGTTTTTCTAAAAAGAACTAAAATATCCTCCAGTTTTTTTCTCAGAGCATGTTAGAGGAAGTTTTGGGGTTTCTGCATCCGTGTTAGGAAGTGAGGAAAAATGCAGTAGGGATGAGAAGAGTGTGGACCCTCTCCCACACCCCAGAGAAGGTGCTCCAAGGAAGTAGAGGAGTAAAACTGTGATTTACTCCACTGTGATTCAATGTCTACTCCACAGCTTTGGGGCAACTTCTCCCCACAAAGGCCCCTGTAGATTTTTAGAAGTGCCCCACTACAGGAGAAGGGCACTCAAATTCATAATTCTGGTAATTTAAAAATGTTAATCACCTGAGAGTTGTTTTCAGGATATGTTGAATTAAAGTTTACTTAGAAATGTTTAAGCTGATAGATAGTGAATGCTAATTAGACAAAAGGTGATGAGCAGGTCAAGGAGAAGAAGACGTACACAAGGTTACAATTAGTGTACTTTACATCTTTGTGAAATTTTCATCCAAAGCCTGATCGCAGATGTTTTACAAGCAGCCTTTTTTTTTTTTTAAGATGAAATGTCATATTCAATTAAGTTTTTCACAAATGGACTCATATCTCTGAGTAATTCCTTCTGCCCACCCCTCTGAGGGTGCAGAAGGCTCCATCTGCCGTGGGTGCAGGTGCTGAGACTCCACGGAAATGGCATACCTGGAGAACTGAGAGAAGCAGCACAAGAGGCTCAAGTGCCAGTGTGACCCTCTTCCAGGGGTAATGGGGGCACCTCCACACCATAAGATGGCAGGGCATCTTATGTGACAAAAATGCATCTGGTCAGCTGTCTCCTCACCTCACCCTAGTCCTGAAGCAGAAGCCATATCTCTTTAGGGCCTGGGAGGAATAGGGAGAACTTTTGTGGCCCAGAATCTTACTTCTTTTCCCCGTAGGATAATCCACTTTCCTGGGCTGTGTCACTTAATCAAGAGTTGGCCCTTTAAATTTCAAGCACAACATAAAGTTCAAAAAGCATGTTACTGTTGCGATTGTGATTGTGTTTGCAATTGCGATTGCTATTATGATTATGATGATGATGATGAAGATTACTATTAGTGACCCATAAATTCCCAAAGCTTAAGGCTGGCATGACTCATCAGGTCACACCACTCCAACCTCTGAGCATCACAGGCCACTGCATTTCATCTGTTCTCTCCTGCGCTGAGCTCAAGGACCTCTGCTGTTTGACTAAACTGTTACCCGTGTTTAGCTAAAGCACGTCTTCCAACAGATGCACAGTCTCCATCTGAGATGGAAATCCTGCAGTCTTCCTCAGTAATTTCTCTGATCATTGATCAGCCTCCCTGGCAAAAGATTGTGTCTAACTTCTTATTTGAATCTGTTTGGCTTCAGTTTCCAGCCTCTAGTCCTTCCTGTGCCTTTCTCTGATGGATTAAAGAGCCCTTTAGCACCCAGTCTCTTTTCCCCATGAAGGTACGTACACACTGTAATCAAGTTCCCTCTCAATCTGCCTTTTGATAAACTGAATAGATGCAGTCTTTAAGCGTCTCACTGTAAAGCATTATCTTCTGTATAAGAATCATTTTGCGGGATCTCTTCTCCCTTTCTGACTTTGCAACTTATTTTTAAAAGGACCCCACAACCAAACTAAGTTAATCCCAGTTTTACCATTGCAGGGCGCAGCAACAAACCCTATATGACGCTACACCTGCATGGATAGCACCACCCTTCTCTTGCCACGGCAAAGCTGGAGTTTAGTATGACACCGAGATCTTTTTCTCAGTCACTACTGGCCAGGGTACAGTCCCATATTTTTCAGGCACAGCTTGCTTTATACATGCAACTTTCATGCACCTGTATTAAAATGTCAGAACAAACTCCACTTATTAAGTAAGTGAAGCAGACCACTTTATTTGATTGTCCTCATCAGTGTTTATTACGTCACCAGTGATTTTAGAGTTACAACCAAATTATTGATGAAAATGCTGACAAGAACTAGCAGTGCTCCTCCTCCCTGCAGGTCCCAACAGAAAATCCCTATTTTCACACTCCTATTTTCAGAACCACCCATTAGCCAATTCTGAACTCATTTACCATTTATTTGTTTGGGGTTGGTGGTGGGGAGAATACCTTTTGTTTTACATGGCATAATAGTAGTAGTTTAATTCAGAAATTAAGTCTGTTTGACAAAATTCATTTTCCTTAACCACTTGTGAGCTGCCCTTTAACTCCTTATCAGCTGATTCCCAAAGCAGCTTTTTTTCTCACTGGCTCAAGTTACTTGGGTAGGACCACTTGCCCTTTCGGAATATTGGCACAGCAATGTTCTCCCGGTCTTCTGGCATTTCCCTGCTATGTTGAGGTTTATTAAAAATTAACATCAGTGAATGAGTGCTCTCCCCAGCCAAGTCTTTTAGGACTCTTGGGTAAAAGTTATTCAGACCTACTGGCAGATGTTGTTTAATGTCTATTAATTGGCTGGAATGTACTTATTAACCTCATCAAAGGATATTCTTCTGTACTAAGAATGTCCTTATTGTTTCCAAATGGAGAACAGAAATAATTTTGACTGTTTCTGGGCTGCCTGTCTATTAATAGGTTAATCACAACTATTTACTTATCGAATTCCAATGTTTGTAGGATCTGATTTGTTCCCTGCATATTTTTTTTAAATTCATAGATCTGTCTCCATCTTTTTCAAATCCTTGTACCTGTTTCTTTATTTCTGTAAAGATACCTTGAGTCTCTTTTTAGTGTCTTAAACTTTTCAGTTTAATGCTCTTTCATACTTATTGCAAGCCATTTTCTTTATTACCCCACTGTAACTTTTTTTTTTCTTTTTTTTGGATTTCTATATGCTGCCTTCATTTCTCTGCTTAGTGGCCAAAAAATACCGTTGTCTGTTTTTTTTGTGTCATCATGATTTTTGGCTGCCTAATAAATTCATCTTATAGACCCCTTAATTTTCATTCACACCTTTAATTCTAAACATTCCTCTCCAACTTAACCTTGCATTTTCTCCACCCATGAGACTATCAATTTGAAAGCATGACGTATACACCATGTTCCTACTTGAACCTTTCCTCCTTTTATTCACACTGAATGTAATCAAGTCAAAATCACTGATTCCTGGGCAGCAACCAACTGGCAATGATTAAATCTTTCTTTTGTCCATCACACTGAGATCTAAAGTATGGTTATTTATTATTTGATGCTTTATCCTTGGAGGCAGGACACGATCATCTCTAATTTTTAGCAGAACTGTTGATATGTTGCTGAGGCATCTACTTTGTGTGGCCCACGGCAAGTCGTAAGGCACTTATATTTTTGTCACAGTCTGTTTTTCTATTTTTCTTTTCTTCTTTTATAAGTCAAGTTATAAATGGATTTTTAAACTGTTGATGAAAGTTTTAATTTTATTAAGATGTAAGCATTAACGGTAATACTTACAGTAAAAGCAGTAGCTAATGATAGAAATGCCATGGATAATAATGGTTTTCTGGAACTGGTCAGGAATCAGCTCTAATTGTTAGGTAACAATTAAGTAAAGTAGAACATGCAAGGAAATATTTTAAAAAGCATTACATTTTAGTTAAAACTTCTAGTAGCTGTTATATAACACCACAGAATGCTATAAATTCAATTTTTCCATTTAATTATGCAAGATAGAATTAATAACTTCAGTTTTTCTCAATTTTTTTCCCTTGTAATTTCATGTTATCTATTTGAATACAGTTACACCCTGCCCGGAGTTCTGAGCTTCCAGTTCTGGGCTTTCAAATTCCTATTTCATGCAATTAGCACCTTATCTGCAAATAGGCAAGTCGGTGGCCTGAGTTTGCACTTTATTTGAAAATACAGTAGTTAACCTCTATCTCAAATCTTGTTTATCATCTAACGTTCAAGCACCGTTTTTTGTCTGCAGTTGGGACTGCCTTTCAAAAGCGATAGTTTAATATACTATCTTGAAGCTGAAACAGTGAATACAAGGTTGCTTCAGGATCAATTCCATATGTGTCAGCTCCGTGAGATATTTGATCTTCCATAATTTATTAATTTATATGAAAACGGGGCAAAGTGATCTGTGTTAATGTAGCAATACTCTGTGCTCAGCCACAGCGGTTTCATTATAATTAAGGTCTCAATTAATAGGAAATAAGTTGAGAGCAAAGTGTACTGAGAGACTGTTAATGGACTNTGCCACGTGTGACAGAAGAAATGAAAGAGGGGATGTTAGATTGGGAAATGAGAAATGCTGAACCTGCGGGTCTCCCTGTGAGAAATCATTCTCCTTGAAATGAGACTTCTGTTGCCATCTCCCCCACTGCCCTGTAGCATGTAAAGATGCTACCTAAATGATAGCTAAGCCCTCTTAGATTACTTGTATTTGCCTTTAATTTTGTAAGCTAAGATCTTTGTCATACTTTCAAATTAAAAAACCAAAACGAATTGTATTGTATTCATGAAGGTCAAGCATGAAAGGGCCAGACTTATGACTCCTAATACTGCCTTTTCCTTTGCTAAACTCTCCTTGTCAGTATTTCACTTATAGAATATAAAATCATCCATGTAATGTTTATAAATTACTGGCAAAATGAGTACCTCGGTGTTTCCTACTGAAAATATAAACAATCTTAAGTCACTTCCCTCCATTACTTCTGAGGTCTATTCACACAGTTTGACTTTAAGCATTTAATTTAGATGCTTTAAATCAACCCCAGAGACATTTAACTCTTTCCGTTGACTACAGAACCAAGATATTCTGGTGGTAGAAGTGTTGATTCACATCTGAGCCCTGTGCAACCTTTACTCCAGCATCCACCAACAATCAGCCCCAAAACCTTTGCCTCTTTCTTTTTTTTCACAATACCTGGATTCCTCATAGGGTCTTATTATTTTGTGTGTGCATGTGTGTCCTGCTTGGTTTGAGCACATGTAACTCAGTTATTATTGGCTCCTGATTTTATTGTAATCGTTGCACTTTGAGGAGGTGGGGAGGGAGGAATTCTTCATGTTCCAGAAAAAAAAAAAAAGTGGATCTACTCAGAATATTCTAATTGAGTTCAACCCTCAGGGCCCAGAAACCAGAAGAAAAAGAACCTAGTTATGGATGTTTGCTTTTTTTTTTCAATAAACTTAAATCCTCAGCTGTTGTTATAGTGTTGGGGGACTGGGGCTGCTGACTGTTCGCTTGGCTATTGTCTGTGCATTGAAGCAACCTACAGGAACAACCAAATTCTTCCCATGCCATCTGCTTTCAGGGGAGCATTGTACCCGGGACACATGGCACCTGCCTGAGATACAGACCTCATTTGGGCTCAGGAGACTGACCCTAAAGGGTAGATCCTGCCCGCCATGACAATTCAGGTCAATTTGGGACCAAGGCCACATCCCTACCCACAGCCCCCAGTGCCTTTTTGCACTTAAGTGGTCTTCTGAAACCTGGCTCCAACGGAAGGGCTTGTGCTATACTACTACCATGGGCCACCATGATAATGTTGCCTCTGAGGGAACAGTTTGGTGGGACTCAAAATCCCCTTGCAGACCTGACATGGCCTAGAGGAAGAGGGCGGCACAGGAAAATAATGAGAGCTTCATTTTCTTTTTGCACTTGCACTGCAGCTGTGGGAATAATGATAGCATAGCTTAGCAAAGACTGAGGCTGACTATCGGCTCCTGCTTGGCAACCGGTCATACTATAAATAGCGATATACTGCTTTTCAACCAATTATTAGAGTCTTGTTATTGGAGATGAGCTAATAAAAATGTATACGTAGCATATTCATATGGGAAAGTTAAGGTACCTTTTTTTTTTAGGTACTATAGGTGAAATAGGATTATATTTTTGACTATGCTTAATGTAGTTCACTGATTACCCTTATAAGGTGCTTTACTGTGTTTCCATGAAGTTGGTTCTTTATTTTTTCTCAAAAGGAAAACCAGCCTCCCCCTTCATGAGTTCCAAGTTTATCTTCTTTCGCTTAGCAGCTGTTACTGCTGTTGGAGTACACGTGTCCTAGGAGGAGACTGTTACAGGTCATCCTCAAATAAATGCAACATGGGACCATGCAAGATGCATCTTACAACAGCAGATGTATCTGTCAGGTCACTCCTCAGCAAAGTCCTTATTTTTTTGTATGTACTTGATACAGATAACATTTTTGTATAAGATGTCGTGATACTTGCTATTTATA
Organism: Fregata magnificens; assembly: GCA_013389945.1. Taxonomy (NCBI): domain Eukaryota; kingdom Metazoa; phylum Chordata; class Aves; order Suliformes; family Fregatidae; genus Fregata; species Fregata magnificens. The sequence continues at coordinate 8,107 of WAAD01004061.1, read as the reverse complement.
ATACGAAAAGCTTTTGGCAAACACATCTATGCTGTCACATCGTCAAGTAACTCTCCCCTCAGCCAGAAACAATGATGATACTCCCAACTTAAATGTCACATAGCTGCGGGCCTCATGCTGGGAGGAAGCAGACAGACACTGCAATGTGTAATTAATACTGTTGACATGAGAAAGGTTATAATTAAGCAACAAAGTCAGCATTCCACTAAAGTTATTGCAGAACCTCACTCCTTTTATAGAGGTGTTGTGACAATTTTGGTATAGAAAATATATTCAACATAACATCAGTGTGTCATTTTACATTGTAAAGACTGATTTTGAGGAAGAAAACCAAAACTTTGTTTTCCCAGGTCTTCTCTTTCTGCACCTTAAGTTTACGATATTTCCTGTATTTTATTCATACCTGAATTTTATTATTTCTGTTTAATAAATAGCATAGATCCGTTTCTCTGTGCTTGTTCATGGGTGGCAACGGAAAGGCAGAAGGGTGGATTATACACCACTAATCCATTAAAATAGACATCTCTTTTTCCATTGTTTGCATGTGGAGTCTTTAGCAAACTGCAGTGTGAACTAAACTTCATGAGCCCAATTGTCCAAGTTAAAGACACTGGGATGCAGGAGGGTGTTTTAAATCTAGCCTAATCTCAGCTAAAGCATCCTTCATTTGGTCTGTACTGGCATAAAGCCTGGATGCTTACCAGCAGAGCCAACGTATAACAAGCTGAAAAAAAACACGTTGTAAGAATGGTTAGTGTAATGTAATCTCTGAGCGTCACACCGTATCTATGGGTATTAAAATATTTATGAAGTGGAGGTCATTGTTTATCTATCAATAATTTTCTGATCCAAATGGTTTCCAGACACTGGAGTGCTTGCGGAGCAAGAGAAAGGAAGGAAATAAGGGAAAATAATGTAATTTTGCTGTATTTGCCTTGATCTGCTCTTATTTTTCCTATGTGTATGCTTTTCTCATTATAGAATATACAGCTCAACTGGAAATTCTGTATGGAAAATAATTTCTTATTTACGTTTAGTTACATCTATTAGTTCCCATATAATGACATATCATGAAACAGATCTGGAGCTGAGACCAAAACGTGCAGGAACTGTAGAGGGACCAGAAAGACAGGCGGAGAAAATCCTTTCCAGCAGCAACTCCATGGCATATCTTGCCCCCACTGTCCTCCATTTTCTGCCACTGAGAAAGGAGAACTATCACATACAGTGCAAGGAACTCACATCGGATATATGTAGGAAAAATGAAGAGGAGCCTCCCAGCACCTTCACTCTTTTTACTACCCTCCTCGGTGATAAAGGAATCAGGAGAAACAAGTGAGAAGGAATTACCAAAAGCAAAAAAGAGAATTAAGAAGTTTCAAAGAGTGCGTGTATCTTTTCAGTCATTTCTTCAGCACCTAAATTGTTGTCAGAAAACCATATAATTTTAGTTATGCATGTATTTATAAAATTTCATGTTTTTCTTTAAAAAATCCTTCTGAAATTGAATCTTCCTTTTCTGTGGAAATCTCAATTCTGCTGCTCTCTATCCAATAGTCATGATTAACTCACAGAAGGAATTATCTGAAAAATTGAATGGTTCTTTTTTTCTGCTGCCAGCAGCTTCTAAAACTTAGGCACATGCTTGCTATGGGCAATCTAGATTTTGTTTTTCTGAAAAAAATCAGATTTTTCTAGCACAATCTAGAAATGGAGCTGCTGAGTCTACGCTGGCAATATGCCTGTATCATACAGGCATGGATCAGATTTGCTGTGCTAAATGTCTCCGCAGTTACATTTTATTTGCCTTTGAACACTTTTCCTTATGCAGCTGGTGTACTTATGATATCAAATTAAGATAGCAAATTATCTTGCCATCTCTGCTATTTTGTGTGTTTAGGCCAATTAAGCCTGTCATCACAAGTCTAACAAAAGACCTGTCCCTGAAAAAAATGTGTTTCTCCAGAAAAACCCTGCTGATCCCTTCCATTTTTTAGGAGTGCGCCACTCTCTTTAGGTGGTATCAGACAAAAGAATTAAAAATACATTTTTTATATTTGTGGGGGAAAAGAGTTAATTATGTCCTCCCAAGAAAATCCATAATAATTTCAAATTTCCTTTGTTTCATACTTCACTTTTCTCCCTATTCTGTGGCCAAAATACCCCTCATCTCGCTGGGTTGTATTTCAGAGATTTCCTTCCTTCCCTATGTGGTGATATCACTTTGCTGCATGAGTTCAATGGGAATGGAAAATCTGCTTCCTGAAGTGAGAGAAGAGATGCAGGCATGCTGGGCATGGGGACGACATGCATTCCCCAGAACTTCTGGGCTGCATCTGGAGCTAAATGGGCCTTATTGTTTTCTTCAGGGTGGCCGACTGATATCAACAGCCTCTAGTAACCTGATGCTACTGTAAAAGCAATTATCCCATGGGAGTAGGAGTTATCCCCTGGTCTGTGTGCAGCCAGGGAACACAAGGCAATCTCTATGCAGCACTTGATCTGTGGTTTAACCGAAGGCTATAATGTGTAATCTGTCCATATTTATCATATCCATATAGATTTTGACTAACAGCCTAGTTTGTGCTGTGATAATGTGGCCTACTCCCATGATTTGGCTGGAGTTGAACAATATTTCAGGGACTATTGAGAGAAGTGCATTCCTGGAAACCAAGTGATTATGTGAAAAGAAGAAATTTGGAAACAACCAGAAAAGACATCCCTGTTCTTAATTTAAAAAATTGAGAGTTTCTAGTCTTTATGGCTGCAAAGAAAAGCTGGATAATGCGACCTGGATACAACCTAATGACTTAAACTTTAGATAGAAAATAAATGAAATTACATTTTTTGTTCTAAAATAATCTTTAAAAAAAGGTCTGATCTCAGGAGATTCAGAGGGATCTGATTCCTGGTTTTAAGGATATCTACTAGTGTTGTTGACATATTTTCTCCTTTCAATTTCCCAGGGACTACAAGAGGATTTTCAGATTCTGCTGTAGATTTTCAGATTCTGCTGTAGATTTTCAAGAAAAACTTCCCCAGTTGGTGGGGAAAGATGACCCAGTTTTAAAAGTCTGCCCGTGGTTTGAGGCACCTCCCACCTCCTGGGGGGAAAAAAAAAAAATCAATCAACCAACCAAAACTACCAGTCTGAAACCTTCATCCTAATTCCTCCAGGAACCCCTCAAAGATAAGCTTAGGGACAAAGGAGGGGAAAACCCAACATTTCAAACTAGATTTACTTGTTCTACAGCACTTTTATACACACAATACTACAGATAAAACCTTAGAAGACAGAGATAGCTTTATAGGCTCCATGGACAGGATAGTACTGACTTTTCCTTAAGAATTAAACACAAAGACCCATAGGACTGGACCTCCTCTGCCTGGTGGCCTGGCCTGACCCACAGGCTTGCAAGAGGCTGGCCATGATAGTGCTGTAGGTGAGGAGAACTAGCCAGGACCAACCATGAGCAGTCTCTATGACCACCTTCTTCCACACACAAAATTAGGTCCAGGTTTCTCAGCCATGTGGGCAAAACTGAACTTCATCACCCAGTGACAGTACCAGATCAAAGGAGACCATCATGGTCATGGCATAGCTCATCAGGGAGCCCTGAAGAGCTGAGACTGCTCTTCAGGGAAGGTAAGAGGGACTGTGATTTTTGTCTCCTCAGCCCCAGTACTGATGGTCCTCAAGGATTAGACCCTCCATCACAGAAGCAGTGGACAACCTGGCTTTCCAGAATGTGGACACGAGCAAAGCAAGCACAGGTGGCTGTTGTTTGCTGCTCCATCAGCCTCCTGCTCCATTTCTCCTGTAATTAGAGCTGCCTGATCACATCTGTGTTGTCCTCAGAGATCTTCAAGAGACTTTCGGAAGCTTCAGAGCAGCAGTGTCCAGATGAACTTGGGTAGGCAACTCAAAACTTTTCAGGTTTTCATGTCCAGAAGCAACATGACCTAGGAAAGAAGTATCTCCTGCCCCCAGGCAGATTCTGGCTGGGTGTTGCATAAGGATAAGTGCTTTTATGAATATTTCCTTTCCAGTGCTGATGGTAGATCTTATCTGAAGGTTGAGATTGACAGTGTGCGGGTCAAAGGAGTCTGACCATTCATCCTGCTGCCTGGCTGCACAATCCGTGAAGCTTGTGCAAGCAGAACAACAAAGACTTTAAGCTGCCAAGCAGGAAAAAAAAAATTAAAACAGAGAACCTAAAATGTACTGTTGGTGAAGGAAGACATTGTGCTTATGATGCCCTAGACAGGTTAGCTACAAATCAGTTCTGAAACATAGTGAAATCAGTGAAAATATTTTCGTTGATTTTGGTGGGATTTGGATCACGGCCACATGGTTTAAGGCAGGTTGAAGAGGAGACAGACTAATACATTAACATATCACATATAAATGCCTAACATAGTTGCAGCATGTAAGATACATATAATATAGCATGTACACTTTGGAATTTTATCAGTATCAGGGAGGACAATTACAATAACAAGTGACCTTATTTTGCTTGAAAAAAATGTGGGAGAAAAAAATCTTAATTCATTTAACTGTGTTTATAACACTCTGTAACAGAGACTAGGCATAAAAGCAAACACACAACAAAATGACAATTGTACCTCTAGAGCAGAATGTAAACTAAGTTGTTGCTACACCATTAGTATCATTTACCTTCAGATTTCCTGCTATAATACAACAAATGAAGATTTCTCTAATTCCACCTTGATTGATATAAGTAACACGAAGTGCCATAAAGCCAGTTTGTGCACACGTAAGCCTATGTAAACAATGTTTAGGTCTTCATAAAATTCTGCTAGTTGACTATAGCAACACTGTACAAAGTAAAGGAGGGTAAGGGAATGTATAAGGGCTTAGGACTGAACCGACTAGTGCAATTACACCCTCACAAAACAAAAACCCCGTTTGTGAGGTCTACCTTGCATTGGATTTCAGAAGGTCCAACTTTCAGTGAAAGATATTAAACCTGAAACTAGCTCCAGATTTAGCTTTATTCCTATGTGGGGAGTTAGATATCTCCAAAACACACACCCAGATTACTTCCTCAGTTCATAAAGCAAGGGAATGCCTTTCTTCTGACCTTGCTTTATCTATGATTTAAAAAGGAGCTTTTGACTGAAACACAGAGAATCAAATATTTTAGTTAAGAATCTGGTTACATTTTTAACAATAAAGAGTATTGAAGCTAGTTCTCAACACAGACATGGTATAATTGCCTTCTCCCCCCTTCCCTTTATAAAAATCTAAAGAACAGTAAACATTTGGAAAAATAAAGAACAGTA
>WAAD01004060.1:15865-26534 GCA_013389945.1 Fregata magnificens | reverse complement strand
TTTGCCCCTTTAGCAAGGGTCCCCTGGCGCGATCCCGCTAAGATGCTGAATCTGTGGTGTAATAATGAATTTAACAGTTATTAAGCAGTCCAAATTTGTATTCTAGCCATTAATAAAATTCAGTTGTTTTATGATTTTGGGGTCTAGTAGGGAGTCTGTATTGCTGACCTCACTGCATAAATTTCTGAGCTAGCATTTCAAATAAGATTATCATAATTTTCCTACGTATGTTTCACTTATGAAAACCCAGACAAAGGTGTTCAACTTACAGTTCGAGAAACAGCAGGTAAGTACAGTCAGTAATTGTGCTTTCAGTTATGATCTCTCTTCCATAAAACTCCTTATAGATAGCTGCTAGGTCTTTGACAGGTACATACCTAAAAACAAGATGAAAGTATCATAACAAGAGTTTTTCCACATCACCTGATAAAAGATTACAGTTTCTGTAATAACAATAGCCTGCTTTAAAATATTCTAAATTTCAAAAGACTATAGAAGGTCATGAAGATTCACAAATGCCAGAAGGACCAGGACTGCAGGTACAGTTACTCTCTGCACAACACTCTCCTCCTGTTTAGGTTCAAACTCAGAAACCTGTAGAACCCTTCCCCTGTGGCTACTGCTGGTAGAGCTTCCACACTCCCTACACTGGTTCCCTGGCTTGGTGATCACATAATCTTGGAGGATGTCCTCAAACTCTCTGCTGTGCCAAATCTACTCCTAGCCAAACAGACATTTCCGACAGCTGTGCCACAGTTTTATTAATGAACTGTGCCTTCTACACCTAGATGATTTACACCCTAACTTAAACAAAACAACTCAAATGACCTACTTTATCAGCAGAAAAAAAGGCATGCGACTGTTTTATTTCAGTTAAAAACTGTGAGAAAAAAATTGTGTATATCTAGAAGTGCTGCTTCTTTTTATGCTTTTAAAACATGTCTGAATTCCACAGCATCTATAACCATAAAAATCCTCAACTTCCAAAACTTTAAATGGAAATCTGAGACTTACTTAACTGAGTTATTTAACTAACTGCTAGGATATTCCAGCAAACCTTTTTCACTGATTATTATATATATAATTACTTATAATTCCCTTCAGAGATAAATAATTTAATCTTTCTTGCTCTGTTCCTACATGTAAAACTCTTTTTTTTCTTCTGTCCTTCCAGTTTTTCAAGGCAGGGAACAGTAAATATGCATGTAAGGAATACCAAGCTCAGAAAAATTCCAATAGCCGCAAGGGTTTCTTTTGAAAGAAAGATAAAGAAGGACAGCATTTTGTTAAAACACAGTGAGTATAAAGAGTCAGCAGAAATAATTATTACAGAAAGTAATCTCATTATCTTACCAATCCGATGCCAGATAACTGAAGTCCAGCTCAAACTGACTCAGTACATCTCCTCCTGCAGATGGAAGAATGAAAAAAAACCACAAAGCCCAACAAACCAAACCCATTAAGTATCTATCATGGATAACAGCGCGGATGAAGCTACGCATGGCTATGCTATCTTTGTTTATACAGTAGATCCTTCAGCTCTATATTTAGAATACATAAATGGTTCACCTGAAAGTATGCTGCATATTTTATACTTCCAGCGAATAAGAATAACGTAAAATTTAAAATCACAGTAGTGACTCCATTTAAACTTCAGCATCATTCAGCCTGTGTTTTGGCTTTAATACAAGTGTCCATACGCCCTATCACATCTCCTGAAACATGGAGCATGAGGACAGGGATAGCAGGGCTTTGCAAGCTATGGGGCAAGAGTGAGAATACAGTGTCCATATGACTCATTCTTGGCTCCTGCATTGCACAGAGTAAGAGCCAGAATCACCCACTGTGGTTTTGAAGGGGACTAGTTATTCCAATAGAAGGATCTATGATCAGCAAACGGAAACATTACCAAAATCACCAACATTGTGAGCTTCTGAGTATGAACCATGAAAATCAATCTGGAGAAAGAGAAAAACAAGAGAACTGTCTATTTTACTCATCCTTCCATACAAACATATGAGCAGAAACAAATTGTCCAAGCAGCCCTGAAGTTCACAGGTCCCAAACCTGACCAACTTCAGTCTTATGGAGTTTGTGACATTATACCTCTCTGAAAATCTTCCTGAAACAGGGCTCCAGTTTTTCTCTCCCCTCCCCACCGGAGCCCAAAGCTAAGCTATCAATTCCAATAAATCCAGTTATATCAATAAACATAATAATCAGGCTTACTTCTCCCATGGCCTTTAGAAATCCTTGGTCGATGCCCAGGCTATGCCAGCTAACGTCTGCCACCATATGTGAGGCAATTCCAAACAGGAAAGCCACCAGCTTCTCTGTAGCCTACACAACAACAATCCACTTGTAGTAGTCAGTAATTTTACTCCTGTCTTTAAGAAGAGGTGAGCATTTTACGTTAGTGAATTATACAAGGATATAAGTGAGAAACTCATACAATCCAAGAACTTAGCATGACAAAGTGTTGACCACTCATTCCTTGATGCTGGAGTCACTTTTTGTGACTTAAGAAGCTTTAAGCACTTCATACAATCCAAGGCCATAGAATTACATGGTTGACGTCAGGACGACTTGTGTACTTCAAGTTAGATGTGTACTAAAGTGTTTTTCTGGACTGAGGACAAACACTTCCACTTCCAAAGAGTGAACCCCCTCTGCCACCATGGGTGTTGTGCAGACACACAGAGAAGACATTCCTGTGCAAGTGCTGTTCACTGTAAAAGTACCTGATTAAAGCCCAGGTATGAAATTACTCATCTTATTCCTACAAACGGAAAAGTTATTTGGAATAAATTTATCAGCAACAGAAATTTCATTTCTCCAGAGAACACTTCTCTGCATTGAATCACTGTAAGTTCCAAAGGTCTTTTAAAAACATGTAATTGAGTTACAGTTTTTGACAAACTTATACTTCCCAAGGGTTAATAGTTCACAAGATCAGTATCACCAATGGCCAGTCAAAAGGCAGGCAGACTTGTTTAGGTTTTAAAGAGTGCATGCTCTCAAATACTGCTCCAGCTGTATGACTCTCCTGATCAGAGAGAGAATGGCAAAATCTCCAGTAAGGAAAAGAAAACAATATGACCTTTAAAATCACGCTCAATTTGACAATTTGTTTTTCCTCTCCTCCTATGTAGCTCATATACCATAAGCAAGAGCAAATCAGGACTAAGTCCAAGATTTCACAAGTGAGAATTCTAAAAGATGCCTGGTTTTCAAGTGGCAAACACTCAACCAGATCCGATAATGCAAGACCACCAATCACATTTGAAAGTTTGGACCTATGAAATGTATCAGAAGCACCAGACCACATTGGAGATAACTGATACGGAAACCATAACTTTTTGGCCTGGTAAAGATGAAAATAGGATTTCAAATTTTCCTATATCAGTGGAGACTTTAATTTTAAAATGTGTATTTTTTCTACACTTCCCAAAGTATGAAATTGCAACAAGAAGTGAAAGTGAAGAAAACAGTAGAAAGCAAAGTCAAAAGTTAAAGAAATTTTCTTACCTCTTCCCAAGGCTGAGGATAATTCCTTCTGATGTAGTGAATACTTGTACTGAGAAACGGTGACCAGTGAGTGTCTTCAGACACATCATGGAATATTCCTATTGCAATAAAATTATATCAGTATTTGATTTATTCTTTGGGGAAAAAAACAAAAAAAAAGCAAAAACCTGCTGACGTGACAGGACTAAGCAGCACAATATTAAATTCTCTAAAGGGGAAGAAGGTAGGCAGGAGATAGATTGTTTGGACCATCAATAAATATACTTGGAGGAAGGGTATGTGTTTGTTCAGACAGAACTGTGAAACTGCAGAACATTAAGGTATATTAAGTGCTGAAACTGAGAGAACAGACCTTGTGGATGATTCAGTCGCCTCCTGGCCTCTTGACATTTTACAGTGCAGCTGAACTAGATAACATAAGGATGAGATTTGCTAGACCAAAATTAAACGTTCACAGAGTAGACTTCTACATCCAAGTTTGTCTCCTGCCTGGAAAGGCAGTCTGGATGGCTTTGTTCTTGATCTACAGGCACACAGTTAAAACAGCTCAGATCTGCAGAGGTACCTACTTCTTCCACATTGACTAAGGAGACTGCTGACAAATGGCCCAAGTATAAAACAAGGCAAGATGGACCCAAACTTTAGTGAAGGAATGTGGGCTGGAGGCTGCAGATAGAGAGGCTCTGATCACTGGCCTGGTATAAGGCAGAAGTCAAAAATGTTAGAAGGGAAAGATGAGATAGATAGAAATAACCAAGTTAAGGTAGCAATTAAAGAAATCCCAGGAGAACATCAGTCCTGAAAACAAGGCAAGCAAGACTGAAGTTTGGGACAAGATGTTAGTAGAGCCAGGCAGAAGACCAGGAACAGTGACCTGGTGAGTGACAGGAGACAAAACCAGTATTAAATGGCAAAGCGGAGGGGCAATCTGGATGTGAACTGAGCACCACGACATAACGACATAACAACAAAGAAGATCCCCCATTAGGCAACCTGGATGGGGCAACCTGCCTACCAGGATATAAACCAAGCAGCCTGTAGTTGGCATAAACAACAGTCAGCATCGACAACCTATGACTGAGAAACAATGAGAAGTCTAGCTGCCGCTGTGTGATTTAAGACTCTAAGTAGAGCAGGCCATGAGAAAAGATGAGGAAAGCATCCTTGGAAAGACAAACAAGGATTTTGCAGTTTGAGGCAGGAAAAACAAATACTGAGATAAGTGGAGGCACTGGCACTCAGCTGAAAAACATGTAAAAGATGAGGCAAACCAAAGATCCTAAGAACACTTTGAATTTAATGGATCTGAATTTGCATGACCCACTAAAATAAACCACCTCCCATACTTTAGACTTTCAGTAAGATCCCAACAATCAATTGGTCAGATATCCTTACACAAACTACATATCACTGCCTCGTCTCTGGCATCTGCACAAACATTGTTTGTGGAAGGACAGGCTGTCTTTGTCCCATTTGCTAGCTGCTCACTATTCAGATATACCACTTCAGTAGCAAAGATCCTGGAGCAAGCCCTAGCTGGCTGTTTTATAGCTCTGGTGTTGCTAGAGAAGCTACGATCAAGAGCCAACCTACCAGAGTTGAAAAATCAGGGGACCAGCTGCAAGTCAAGACATGCTCTTTACAGCCACTGCAACAGGGTGCTAATTTTGTAGTGCAGTCTTTAAATCTGCACGCACCAAAAGTAAGACTGACATTAATTTCAAACACAAAAAGGCAAAAGACAGCAGTCTGGAAGAGAAAGGCTTTAAACCAGGATGTTACACTTCACTCCCACACCCCCGACCCCCAGCAAGTCCTACAATATTTTGGTTTTGTGAGCTTTTAATATTCTCCTATCATCTTTGTGACCGATCTGATATAAACTAATACTTCCTAATATAGAAATTAGCTCTAGGCTTTCCCTGAGACTTAGAAAAAAGACCGTTTTGTCCTCTCAATTTCTCCCCAAGACAGTACTCAGTCACCTGACCTAATTTAGTCAAACAGCATCCTTCTATCAAATTACCCTACACATTAAATAGTTAAATTTACCCCGAAGTTACTTTCTTAAAACATTTTCAAATGTATTGTTTTCTTATATAGTTCTACAAAAAGGCTCAAAATACTAACAAAAATGGTGGATGTTTTTGCAGGAAGGTATTTTTGGCCACACTTCATTTCTTGCAACATAACTATTTTCAACCCTACTAAATTCTGTAGGATTTTCACATAAAAAACCAGCTGTTACAATATTGGACTTACAAAGCTTTTCTTACCACTTTTGCAGATTGAAGGATAAAAGGCATCAGGATAAATGCTCCCAGCCTGAAATGCATCTTGGTGGTTTAGTAATAACTGGGAAAAGGATGGGGAAAAAAGGAATCAGAATGCTATCACACAGGACAAAACCACAGATCACTGCCAATACCGAAGATAAAATTTAAATACCCAGCAAGATACAACTATTATCTTGGTAAAATACGTTATTTCAGTGTCGTCACCATCCCCCATCATCCCGCCCCACTCCCCGCCTTGCCAAAATACTTGTAAGTGAAACTAAACTAAGCAGTATACACTGTAATTTGAACAGCCATTTAGGAAAGTATTCATATGACCTAACTTAGGTACTGGTGAAGTCACCTTCTGAAGGTGCCCTCCTCCTCTTGGACTAGACACAAAGCCTGGTCTGCTATCTTCCATCCTCTGACTCACAGCATAGCTGTCTACAGTGGTGAATGTGAATACTTCCCTTGAGTGATTTCCTACTTTGATAAAAGATCAAATTATATAAAATGGTCTTCTTTACATTGTGCTAAAGGATATTAAAAATGTTTTAAACACAAAACACGTATGTGTTTTGTTCATGTGTTTATGAAAACTGTCCACATGCTTACAGTGTTCTGCTGGATACAGCCCATGAAAGAAAAAGCTATTTGCACCAATCAGAAATTGGTTAAATGATATATATGGTGGACTAAATTCAAAACCTTGCTGTCATTTTGCTATCCTTATGGTTACTAAATCTCCTTTCCAAAAGTCCTCTACTGATTCTTCTAATACAACTACCCATGCAGGGTAGACTTAAGATGGTGGGAAAAAATGCGAGAAACCACACACAGTATATACACGTTATTATAATTACTACATATTTACAATAGTATTCAGGAGTCAAATGCTTTTCAACAAAACAAGGTAAAAATACAGTTTAGGCACAATAGTTACACACATATTACTGAGAATAAATAATAAAGAAAGGCAAGAAGACAGACAGAAAAATGCTCAGAAGAAAGGCATACACAATTACGCAGTAATATGCTTCCTACCTGTCTATAATTAACGTTCCCTTCGCGCTTAATGAAAAATTCCAGAGCTCTGTGTGCTGAAAAACAACATATTGAAGTATTGATTTATAGGTACTGTGGCCAGGCCCCTGTTTTGTTAGAAGCATTATCAAAAACAAAATACACGGCATCGTCATATCTAAGCCAAGTGGCACAGGTGCATGAAACATGATTTCTCAGAAAACGCTGTACGTGTGAGAGGGTGTGTTTTCTCACCTAGAGAGCTAATAAGGAAATGCTGTTTTTGTGGCACATCTGGACACTGAGGTCTCATCAGTCTCTCTCTAGTCCCCAGCTCCCAAGCTGACCAACAAAGCTGAAGGTGCTCAATCGCAGAGAAAAGGAACTCCCTGTGTCCAGAACTGAGCTGCAGCAGTGAACTGACATGGATCACACCCAGCATGTATAGAGTACGGATCATAAAATTCCAGCTGTAAAGGACCCATGTGAATTGTATTTCAGTTTCACTGTTGCCCTTAACATTGAAAAAGGCACCTCAGGAATCAATGTGGATGTTTTAACAGTTTGATTAATTTTTACCATGTAGGGAAACCAAGAAAAATCTAAACTCAGCAAGGTAAATAATACTATTTATTCACTGAATAGGCAAACATTCTTGCTGCCAAAATATTTATTGAGCAAGCATAACAAGAGAATGAAACAAACTGACACCACTTTTCTATAATGAACTCTCCTTCTAATTAATGTTAGATCCCAGGGATAATCCATTAACACTATTCTAAAAATACGCAACATTGCCTCTAAAATTATTCGTTTGAAACTGCATGCATGGGTTATCATCTTGCCCACACAAAGTTTTACTCCTCACTTAAAGCTATTTACAAACTAAGACTGATCAAGATAACCCAGAATATGCTGAATTTAATTTGATCCTTACCCAATAAATCACACCACAAAAAAAACCCACTCTCATTCTGAAATAAGATCTAGGCAAAACTGTGTGAGTTTGAATGATCTTTCACTTTGAATTTTACCCGCTGATCTAAACCATCCTTATACAAATATGCTAAGATACCTTAAGGACCAATCTTGCACCAAAACAGGAACATCTTAAAAATAATAATAAAAAAAAAAGTCTATCATTTTAAGGCTCAGCCATTTGAACACACATCTCTATTTCCAGTGTGGGAGACTCTCAGTTTGGCAGTTTGCTTTTCCTGTCTCCCATCATCCCCGACATCTCTCGTTACTCATGTGGGTCCAGGTCCTAGAAGTTCACCTTTACAATGAATTTTGTAACGGATCCCCACAGTTCCACAGAGCCCCGTGGGTCTGATAGGAGCCCCTGGGGGGGAAAAGCCTCCCCACTCAGACCTGCCTCCAGCAACAAGGCCATGGCAAGTAGGACACAGTCCAGCTCTGCCAAGCACACTGAACATGATCAACATTTTGAACAGGCAGAGCTTTTCACTGTTTTAAAAATACTTTCAGAAGTCTGTCCAGGGCAGAGTTTGGTGCTGGTTTTGAGTCAGAGGAGTTCCTTTCTACAGTTCGGGTTTGTTTTTTTTTTTCCCCCTGGAATACTCAGTGTTTGGATTTGGCAATAACTTTCAGTATCTTATCATCATGGACTTTTATTTGCACATTACTAAACCCACTGATTTTAGCTACATCAGAGCTGATCCCAGTTTAATGTCATTTTCAGACAAATGGACAAAATTTGTTGTAAACTATGAGCCAATAATTCAGTGTACACACTGACAACCAAGATCTTTAAATTATAAAAATGCAGGTTTTCTGCAATATGCTTCCCGGATTAGAAAAAAATGACTGCTTTGGGACGGATCCATAAGCTCTTGTTTCTCTTCATAGATTTCTTGCAAATACACTCTATTCTGCCAAATCTGTTATTTCAAGTTTTCAGAAGCTCATACTCAGAGCCCTGAGCTTGCAAAAATGTATGCACTTGTCTAACCTCAGGCAGTGTGACTTCTCCTACTGATTACTGTGGGTTTCTTGACCTATTGTTACGAAAAGCAAATGGTTGCAGGATGCTGACGAAGGGTACAACAATCAGTAAGGAAACATACTCTGAATCTCAAATGAATACTATGAATAATCCCAGCCTTTTAACTTGTTCAAAGTTGCATGTATTCAGTACTTAAAGTCTGAGAATATTACCTGAACAGAGACATCACGTTTTACTATCTGTTTGAGCAACAGATTTAGAATCAGAAACAGAACAATTAAAACTGTCAATTTATTATGAGTAAACGTTTCAGAATAACCTCACACAACTCATGAGTGTTCTTGCAAGAACTACAGCAGAAACCAGATTTTAAAAATAACACATGCAAACAAGAAATTAAAACCAGAAATATTTCCCCACTCTGATGTTCACTCAGTTCTCTCCTTCATTCTCTACAAATCTAGGCTGTTCAGGCTACAGATAGCAACCTACCAGAAAGAGACACAGAACAAAATTTTCATTATGTTAGTCATAGATACACATTACAGCATTCTATCTATTTTATGCAGGTATGGCAAAATTAATACACGGTGATTTCAAAACAGAGTTCCCACAAATGATCTGTGTTATTCTCCAGGTTAAATATAACAATCCCATAAATTGCGTAAAGTATTCCTCTTCTTTCTCCAAACCAAACCCTGTCTGCGTAAGACTCACAGACACAAACATTCCAGTTACATAACGCTTGTGTTTAGAAGACGGAAAAGAACGCAACCAAATCGATTCAAGCATTTTGCTTATAAAACCAGTAAATTTTCAAACTCCAAAACCAAACTACTCACCTATCCTATGTGTTATTCACATTTTTTTAAATGATGTAGAATGCTCATTACTTTATTTCCCCCCTTTGCTTTCCAGCCAAATCGGAATTTACTTCTTTCCCCAAGCAATTCAAAAGACATGAAAATTCATTATGAACATGTCTTACCTATTTCAACATGTGTTGAAATTCCACTTGGGATACATCTTTGACAGAAATGGTGTAGTACAACCAGCAAAACAGACCAAATCTTCAAACCAGGCATGATGCTGGCTCGAACTGTGATTTTCAGAAGCCTGGAGCAGTAGCACTGTGACCTTTGAAATGTAGGTTACGGAGCATGCCTTTTCTTTCAGGCATAGTGCTGACACAGCAAGTTAACGACTGCCGTATTTGAAAGGCTATTTTATACCAATGCTTTTCTTTACCTCAAATAAAGTAATTTATAAAATAAGAGATAACCTATAAGTGTTCTCCCCTCCTGAATTCTGTAATATCTCTGGGGTTTGGGCAGCATAGCTGCCACCACCGCACAGCAGCAGCGAGGTCTGTTAACATACAAAAGCACAGCAGGTAAGAGCATCCTCCCACAGTTCGTCCAGCTCATGGTGCACTTGCCTTACAACAGCTACGTGAGATTTCACAAAAAATTTAAGGTAATTGCCGAAGCGGTATTAGTAGAAACACACTAGCTCCCGAGTTGTAGGCAATACAAATTCGTAAGCTTTGGTGAGCTGACAGGACATTGCACACAGGCGCTTGGGTCTTATGATCCAGACCGAAGGCCCGACTGATATACTGGGGGAAATCATGAGAGTACTGCTGCCACACACACCACTATCAACGTCCGTCTGGCTGCAAAGGCTGGGCACGCTGTGGCGCCCAGCCACCCTCCACGCAAACCTCGCCTGGCCGCCATGCCAGGCCGCTGCTCAGCCTGCGAGGCACGGCTGGCACGTGCGGCACAGCCACGCCGGTCCCCAGCGAGACGGTGGCACCTGCCCGGGGCTTCGCACGGCCCTCGTGCCAGACCGCCGTGGGACCCCGAGG
>WAAD01004051.1:312497-349451 GCA_013389945.1 Fregata magnificens | reverse complement strand
CGGGGCCCGTGAGGGGCGGCGGGGGGTGCCCGGTCCGGGGGAGAGGAGGCTGAGGGGAGACCTCGTCGCTCTCCACAACGGCCTGAGGGGAGGTTGTGGCGAGGCGGGGCTCACGGCATCACAGCGTGGCTGGGGTCGGAAGGGACCTCTGGAGATCACCTTGTCCGACCCCCTGCTCGAGCAGGCCCACCTAGGGCAGGGTGCGCAGGGCCGCGTCCAGGCGGGTTTTGGGTGTTTCCAGAGAAGGAGACTCCCCAGCCTCTCTGGGCAGCCTGCTCCCGTGCTCCGTCACCCTCACAGGAAAGGAGTTTTTCCTCATGTTCGGGTGGAACTGCCCGTGTTCCGGTTTGTGCCCGTTGCCCCTTGTCCTGTCGTTGGGCACCACTGAGAAGAGTCTGGCCCCAGCCTCTTGACACCCACCCACCCTTCGGATGTTTGTAAGCACTGACAAGATCCCCCCTCAGTCTTCTCCTCTCCAGGCT
Source organism: Fregata magnificens (assembly GCA_013389945.1). Classification (NCBI taxonomy): domain Eukaryota; kingdom Metazoa; phylum Chordata; class Aves; order Suliformes; family Fregatidae; genus Fregata; species Fregata magnificens. The sequence continues at coordinate 348,969 of WAAD01004051.1, read as the reverse complement.
GAACAGAGCCAGGTCTCTCAGCCTTTCCTCGTAAGAGAGGTGCTCCAGTCCCCTGACCATCTCCGTGGCTCTCCGCTGGCCTTGCTCCAGCAGTTCCCTGTCCTTCTTGGGCTGGGGAGCCCAGTCGGGGCTGGGTCGGTCTCTTCTCCCAAGTAACAAGCGATAGGACGAGAGGAAATGGCCTCAAGTTGCATCAGGGGAGGTTTAGATTGGGTATTAGGAACAATTCCCTTACCGAAAGAGTGGTCAAGCATCGGAACAGGCTGCCTGGAGAGGTGTTCAAAAAACGTGTTGATGTGGCACTTTGGGACCTGGTTTAGGAGGCACGAGGGTGTTGGGTTGATGGTTGGACTTGATGATCTTAGAGGTCTTTTCCAACCTTAATGATTCCGTGATTCTGTGGTGGTGCGGGAAGGTTGGGGCATCTTCTGCTTCCTTGGAGAGCCGTCGGGTGGAGGGAAAGTCTGAGGAATGTTGCTAAGATCTTGGTACCCCTGCCTTGCTTGGTGTTTGATACGATAGAAAACAATGGAAGGAAAGGGAAGAGCGGCCCTACATCAATTAAAAATTAAGTTAGTGCAAAAGCCAGAAGAACCTGTCTACAGTCAGACGAGTAGCTTCAAGTGAAATTTTAACTAGCAACCCACCCAGTTTGGCAGAGGAAGTGGGGGGAACCCAAAGCTATTACCTCGCTGGTTCCGGGTTCCCCTACTTTTGTCTTTGAGGCAGAAGCTGTCTCTCTCCAGTCAAAACGTTTTCAATCATAGAAGCTGTGAGATGGGTGGTACCCGAGGACAACGTGTGACTTGTCTAGCTCCACGTGAAGATTCTGTCTGCATATATAATTAAAAAAAAAAAACTTCATGTGAATTATGGTAAACAGTAATAAGTAGTTTATGCAAGCTGATCAAATAAAAAAGAAGTTCAAAAAGCTCAAAATTAGCACTCGGTTCTCAGATTGAAAAATATGTACTGTGTAGTGCTTCTGTATCGAGCAGGGGTTGGGACAAGTCAGGAGGTCGCTCAGCATCCTTTTGTTAGGCTTGTGCATAAATCGTGTTCCTGTTAATTATGTTACTTTAAAATATATCGTCTGAATCTTGTACGTTCTGAAACTTTGCAGGTGTGAAATTTGCTGTACAATTTATGTCTTCTTGTGCTGAGTTTTGCACTAGTTTGTTGTTTCCTTTCCCCACCACCTCCAGTGGCTGGAGGTGAACACTTAAAAAAAAAAAAAAAAAAAAAAAAAGCCCCAAACCCATCCCATAAAGTGACTGCATGTGGGCGATGCTGCTGGTGCTGCTATAAGCTGATCAGAAACAAACCTCTGAAACAAGTGCGCTGCTTCACTCCTTTCACTGGGCTGCTGACTGAAGCCCAGTGCCGATAATCGGTGTGCCAGTGTTTACAGAGAGATTTTTCTTGCTGATCGCCTTACTGGAAATATTAATCTTGTATTCTTATGCCAGAATCTGAAATTGGTGGTCTGCCAGATACTTGCTAAAACGATTTTTCCCTGATAAAACGTGTTCTATCTTTTGTCGTTAGTTTTCAGACTGCTGCAGAATGTAGAGGGCCAGAGAAAAATAACCTGAATTCAGCAGCAGAGAGCTTTGGCTATATTTAATTTAGTAGAAACCTGAGTTTTAATCCAACAGAAGCTACCACAGTTAATCCTTCCCATGGTGTCCACTTGTACAGCTTAAGAAACTTGCCCTGAAGTTCAGCAGGTGCCTCCTGCCACGTGTTTGCAGCCCTCGGCTTGAATGGAAATACAGATGGAAGTCAGGAGCCATCACTTCTGCTACCCATCAGGTACTCCTCTTCTCAGTGACAATGGGGTTATTTAATAAGACTTGATCATTGTTTAATGAGGACGTGATTAACTTAAGGATATTATTCGCAATGGATGTGAGCACTGTGGGTGTGCATGTGCATAAATTTATGCAGAGGCGAGCATGTACGCAACTAGCTCCACAAAAATTCCCTCAATCAAGAAATTACGCTATTTAAGATTAAATTTGTAAAACTCAGTCTAGACAATACACAATTATAGAAGATGCACATTACAGGAGTTTTAAAATGTCGAACATAGTCCTGCATTGGATACTAATGGTGCCGAGGAATCTGCAGCTGTCTGTATTGGATGTGAGTAGAACCAGTCCTTGGAGAGTGGGAAATGGCAGGAACTGCCTCTAACTATTGTAATCTACAAGATTATCCCATTAATCATATTTGTCTCCGGGAGTACCTTAGTTCTAACTCTAAGTGTTGTTTTTCCCTTGGTGCGTCACATGCAAAAAAGCCTCTAATTGAAAACAATGCGGAGACAAAATCAAAACGCTCGTAAATGTGTGCTGAGTTCTAGCTGCTAATGGGAGTGGAACGGATGGCGCACACAGACAGTGAGCTGATGGCATCGCCGACGTCCTTCCGCACCTGTAAAATGTTATTTTTCATTTTGAATGTTGCCGGTGTTCTCAGTGTACAGAACGAGCTGACACTGCTGTTCCGACAGAAAAAGGGCCCAGTTTAGGAGGGGGAGATGGCAGAGATGCTTTCTTCAGGGCCTGCGTTCTGTGCAGGGGTGAAAACAGTGGGAGACGCCGGTAAATCTATGGAAGTCCTCAAAACTACAGCACCGTGAGAGCCAGAATTGCTATCAGTGAATGTATGGTGAATAGCCCTGGCTCTATTACGACAGTATTTCCTTTCAGCCGTGCTGTAGAAGTTACATTTTATCTCGGAAATTTCCTCTCCATTCGGAGACATGCAAAGGAGAGGAAATGATATGTATCTGGTTAAAAGGTTAACTTGTATGATTTTGTATGTCTGCGTTGTTTTAAATGAATTCACCTAAATTGCAGAGGTGTCTGAACTATGTGTCTCTATTAGGCACTCTGACAGATCGTGTAATTGTTTTTTCTAATTCAGATCTGTACATGCCAGAGTGAATCCACATTTAGACGGACTATCCAAAACCTGGCTGCTGCTGCAGGACCTCTGGTGAGGGCCGGGGGGAATAACTTTCTTTTTGTTCCTGTATCTGCACACGTAGCCATGAAGAGCAGCTCTCTCCACTGATCCCCTCCAGCCTGCCTGTTGTCTTTTGTTTCGCAGGCTGTGTCTCTGGCTTGAACAGACCCCCGCAAGACTGACAGCTTAATCCTGGCGTGCTCCTCCGAAGGGTGACTGCCGCGCAGCCTGCATCTCCTGCTCACCACCCCCGTGCTCCGCAGGCTCCGTGGCAGCAGGAGTGCTCTGACGGTAGGTACGTAACTTGCCCTGTGCCTTGGTACCGATGGCGGGGTGGGGAAGGTCTTCCCAGGTTCACAGCAATGCCTGCCCGGCTCCAGCACTGAATGCTGGCATGTCTGAGGCTGTCGGAGGGATGCTGCTGGGGTTGGCGTTGTAATTGCATTGGAGAAGGGAAAGTTGTTCCTTGCCTTGGCCAAGCAGGAAAACTTTCTGTTGCAGTATTGCTGCTCCCAGTATTCAAAAATTGAGTTAGAGGTACTCCCTAGAAAGCAATAGGTTGATAAAGAATAGGTAACATTTAAAAACCACGTGCTCTGTTGTATTTGGCCCTGTCTCTTAAGATAGAACAAGCTTCTATTTCTAAATGTTTTCTCTTTGGGCCGTGAGCAGATGTTAAAGGTGATGATGTGGGGAGTTGGGGCTGTAAAGGGCCACCAAATGCTAGACTCTCTGCAGCTGCGAGTGGCTAACGCCGCACTCGTGTGCCTCCTGCAGTGTAGCTCATGGCCTCTGCTGCTGCGACCTGCGAAGGTAAGGTTAAAAAACCAGGCAGACGGAGGCTGTTTCGATGCACTCGGGCTGCTGCTTCTGCAAGACCTTCATCCTTCTGTCTCTGGTCAGGGCGCTCCGAATTCCTTCTCTGCAGCTCCTGTCCTAATCCACTGTTAACCACAGTCATAGATGCTTCAGCAAAGTACATATTTCATTAGAAAACTTACAAGCATCTCAAAAGCTGAAGGTTAATTCCACAGGCTGCAGCTTTCCCTCTTCCCTGCTCCCCACGAGCTGTCTGCAACCTCCACCTATCCCCCTGGTTAGTGCATGCTGCCTGTGCAGTTTTGTTACGGGATTTCTCTCCCCTGCAGCTCCCCTCATGCCCAAGCTAGCAGAAGAAAAGCAAACTTGCCTTCCCGTCAGTCCCAGCGCTGCCGGCCGTGGAGCAAACAGGGGTTGGCAGCTTTATGCTGCACACCAGCCTCTTCTCTTGTGAAATGATCTGCTTGTTTGGACGTCTAGCCCTCAATGGATCCTGTCCCAGCGGCTTGCTGCAGCACACTCTTACTGCTAACAGTGAATTGTTTATCCAGGTCAAGCCAGTGACCCGTTGGGCCATCTCTGAGTGGGATTCCAAACCAAATGTGTTCAGTGGGGCTGGGCAGGTACCTGTGTCCCTGTGTTACATCATCAGTACGTTCTTAGCTAAATCCAGCCAAAAAACCCCAAAGCTCCACAAATCCTTTTCTCTACTGTCACTTTCCATTCCCAAGCCCAAGTTCCTCTGACATAAGTCAGCTGTCTTTTCCTCAAAATTAGCAAAATGAAAATTAACTTGATATGTGTGCGTGAGTTTGCGAGGAGCAGAGTACTTGGGTAGTGCTGATACAACAGATAAAACACAACACTTATTGATAAATGCTTCTGTATGCAGAGAGTTCTGCTGAAATGATGGCCCTGCAGCTGTTGGGGACCATACAGGGACATTTATGGGTGAGGTCAGGACCTCAGATCACAACCAGGAACTGAAGCAAGAGCTGACAGCAATCGTGGTGCAACCTCAATAATGTGCTCACATAGGTACGAAAGTCGTGTGTGTGTGTATATGTATATACACACACACACATCTATATAAATGTTTGCGTGTGTGTGTGTAACATATATAAAAAATAAAAATCCGTATGGTCAAATTACAGAAATGTTTAAAAATTATAAATAAACCCAAATGCATTCAATACATAACATGAGTTGATCCTTGTTATCAGACACTAATAATCGCAGTTAAGCATTGTTTTTTGAATGCTGTCGCTCAGGGCTGCATCAGTTCTGAGTTCTGCCTGAGCAAGAAGTCTGCTTCGTCTTGAGATACCAAAGGGGCAGGAAAAAACAAGTATTTTGAAACTGAGGCACGTCCTGTCAAGGTCTGTCTCAGAGGTGCGAATTTGAGTGCAGATGAAGTGATCCTGGTACCTTGTGTGTTTTCTTTCTCAGAACAAAGTGTCCAGCTGGAAAGCCTTCCGTGATTCAGGAGGTGGCCTTGGCCATAACACTTTCAACGCCAAACGGGTGGAACGTGGACCCCTTTCCAGGTGTAGGTATGTCTGCAGTATGCAGTTAAGCCTGTTGTATGTCTTTTATCTTGGCGTGTGAATGTGTCTTTTCTTATTTTTCACTCTTTCCCTTTCCTCTAAGTTTTCTATGTTCTTGGTTCTAGAAGCATTATGTGAAAATGGTGGTGGCAAGAAGCTTGCTGTAGGGCATAACGTAATACTCACCTACCTGCAGAGCCAGCAGCAGTTCGGGCTGTGCAGCTGAGCTCCTGGTAACTCCGGTTTTAACCTGAGTGCCGATATACACAGGTACAGGGGCACTTCAAAGAATAACGGGGTCAATTTTGCATTCTTCATAGAAACTCCTTTTTTATCTCTTGCTCAAGGCTCTCCATTTCGCTATGAGCCTAATGGGAAGCCCTGACTGTGGCTGCCCTGCAGCCCCTCCTTGTCTGAGTCCCGGGGTCTCGCTCCATTAAAATGCTTCCTTACTCAGAGGGATCTGAGGATCTGGTGGGGTCCAGAAGCAGGACAACAAGAGAGGCCTTGGTCACCTCTGTGGTACAGTTACAAAACCTGCTCTGCCTCCCTTGTGCTTGCCATTCAGCGGAGGTCTGGTGGGTTTGATCTTCAGGTAGAAGGACCAGCTGGAGTTCATCCCATAGGTGTTGCATGAGCTGCCGGGGTTGGTAGGTCTGGAAGGGATGGGGCCAATACACGGATCATCTCTTTGTTTCTTGACAGTCCAGCCCAACCAGCAGAGTAAGCTGCCTGCAGTAACCAGGTTTTGGCAGCGGGAGTGTGGATTCCCTCAGCAGAGGAGAGAGTCATGGTCTTGGCTTGCTCTGCTAAGTGTTACCATATTTCTTCCAACTTCCATTTCCTCTGGGCTGAGTTTCAGCTCAGCTTTCTTCCTCCAGATGCTCGTATCTCACAGACATCTCGTTACTTGTGATGAAGCTCGTTGAACCAGATGAGAAGACGGTGTGTATTCAAACACCCATGGCAACTTGGTGGCATTGGAGATTTAGTCCCAGATCTCGAGAAAGAGGAGGAGCAGGGGATTGCAGCGCTTCACATGTCTCTGGACACAGTAAAAATCACCTTCTGTTCTCTGCAGTCTGTCAAAAGGAAAGTGAACCAATAGCGAACCATCCCCTTCAGCTGTGTCTTATGTGGGAATAAGTAATATACACGGTGTTGAAAAGCCCAGGTCAGGTCCCATTTAGCTCTGAGAACTGCCTGTCCTCAGCCACGAGTCGCTCACAGGATTCAGCAAACACGATTAAAGGATCCTTCACCTTTTGGCATGAGCAGCATGGCATGCAGCTGGAGTATGCTAATACATAGGAATAATATTACAAAATATTAGTGCCAAGTCCTGAAATTTGGGTGTCCTGGTTAGCTGCTCAGTTCAGCTCTACTTGACACTGAACTGCCCAAGTTACCGGTTTACCCACATAACGCGAATTGCCCGAGTACCTGGTCAGAAGGCCAGCTTTGGGCTCCCTCCATGTGTTCCCCCCTAAATTTGAGCTGTTCCCAGGATTCGAAACGCTTGAAAGCACATGCGAAATGGTGAGAGCTCAAACGGATTCAAAGCGTTGGTCACGCAAATGGCTAATGTTTGCTATTCTGGACGTTAATTTCATAAAATTAATCTAACACATCTTGAGGGAAATTAGTGCGTGCAGATGTTGTCATTTATCACAATTATTTTAAAAGCCCTAATCTAGCACTTCATCGGATTCTTCACATCCACTTGCATGTCAAGCGCTGCAGGAGTGTCTTTGCCCATGGAAACATTGCATCCTTTCACCTGACCAGCTCTGAGGAGGGGCAGCCGGGCAGAGAGCAGCTGAGGGGGCATGGGGGCAGCAGGGCTCAGCCCCCCTTACACCCCCAGGAGAAGCGGTGGCAGCTCCAGGGAGGGGGAATATCACCCACCCCATGTTAACTATGGAAACCTTATTGCTGTGTACGTGCAGTCCCTCTCTTTTCAATACGATGTCGGAGTTACCTGTCTTGTCTTCTCTCTTAATGCTATAGTAAGCGCCTTCAGTGCAGTTCTGTCTGCAGCTATAAGCCATGAATTTCTTTAAAACCCGGGCAGGGAACATGCTCCTGCTGCCACCGCAGTTTTCTAGGTTCCAACAATGCTGTTAGCCCAAATCAGGGCAAAAATGTTCCAAATTTCCTGTGAATCAACAAACTGAAGGAAAAAACATTGAAAGGTATCAAAACGTTCCTCTATGAACCCTGTATCACTCAATTTGAATTTTGACTTTTTCTTTTAGGGGAAAAAAAAATTATAACTAAATATGTCCTAAAAAGCTGAAATAATCAGTTTTCCCTGAAAGAAAAAAAAAATACAGACAGCAAACTAGTTCTATCTTGTGAATCTTTGATTAAAATGAATAAGCTTTTTGCAGTGATTTTCATTTTTTGGCAAGAATCACCTGCCTATGTCCACTTTTTATGGCTTTCGATGCAATGGAGAGATGCTCCTCTGCAGCAAGCTAAACAATTTTGTCTGCTGCAGTCAGGAGGTGTACGTTGAGCGGAGAGGGTTGTTTCTGGGAGACTCGAGCAAGCAGCCGCTGTTTTCCCAAGTGCTCGTGGGGAGATAGAAGGTAGAGGCAGAGCGCAGCGAGGGCTGATGCCGGAGCAGCCACGGGGGTCCATGCACCGGGTTTCGTGATGGTTTGCTGATCACGAGATACAGCTGCACAGTTGCACTTCGTAATAATCCATACAGCTTGCTTCTGTCTTAGAAGTCTCGGGACCTGTGGATTGAGCCAATAGACAATTACCTGGCACATAACCGACTCCTCCGTTCAAGGCTATAAATATGTCAGGGTACAATAGTCCTTTATTACTGTGGAATGAAATAAAGATGTGATTTCAAATGTCACACTTTGGATATTCAATCAGCACTTCCAATACCATGCATAAACAATAAATTATCATATGGTGTAATTTAATATAATCCTGCTTCCAGTACAGGAGGCAGAGGGGAAAAAAAAGCTATACTCAGAAATTCAATCAAACAGCTTGATTTTTCAAAGGCACAAAGCACCTGAGAGTTCCCAGTGACTCCTCATGTTAGCAGAGATTTTTCTCTAGATAAAGAATTCATGATAATGAGCTGTGAGGCTGAATGGTTAAAACAATTATCCCCAAGAAATTCCCAGAGCTTTTTTCAACAAGACAGAGCAGTTAAAGCTGGCAGAAAAGAAAGCATCTGAACAGTTTTTCATTGAAAAATATACTTTTGGTGAAACTGAAATGGTTTATGGGAACATTGCACTTTTCATAAAATATGCAGTGAAAGAATTTTGAAAGGATTCACAAACAAAATGGAAAATTACCTTTCCAATTGATTTTTGGATAGCATTTTGTACTATCTAAAATAATGTGTAATGGTCAAAATGCTTAGTTTCCATAAAGCGTTGTTGATATTTTCAAACTGAATTATTTGGGAGTTTCCGTGACACAAATATGTTTGCTATTTGGATTTTCCTGATTCAATACAAAGCCAAATTTTGCCATGGAGGAATTCCTCTAAAGGCAAAAATGCCACTTTTCTGGATGCACTTAATTATTACGGTGTCGTGTTGCCTGCCCTTCGTCCATGTGTTGTGGGAGTCTTGGCTTGATGCTTTGAAGGCAGGCACAAGGTGGACTACCATTACGTGACTACTGAACCCCACTCTGCAAGCACTCTTGGGAAAAATAAAAAATCTGCCTTGCTAGTAGGTTTTTTACTTAAAAAAAAAAAAAAAATCAGGAAAGACTTTAAAAACAACTGAAGTTGCTTCTTTAGGTTTCTGTCCAAGGGAGTGTGTAAGCATGGACATAACATCAAGCTGGTCAGTAGTCCCATTCACCTCGGTGGGGCTCTGTACTCGGGTAAGTGCTGGCCCGTACTGGGGAGCTAGCAGATCTATTTCAGTTACGCTGCTGGCTCTCTGCATCGCTTCTCAGTGCTCATACTGGATTTCCAGTTTTCAGTCCCTCTTGGTCTGGCTTGTGCCAACATGTTATTTGCATTACTGACATGCTACATGTGGAAATGAATGGCTTCTTTTGAAATCGACGCGAACGTATAGAGTCTAGAAGCAATAGTACAAAAATGAAACCAAACTGTATGCTTCCAAGCTGTGTAATTGCAGAACGAGATGCTAATGTTCCTCAAAAACGCAGACTTTTGCCTAAATGACATGCTTTGTGGGAGTAATTAATTTGTATTTAATTATTATCTAACTTGTGAAGAAATGTTCTGAAGAAGTCGTATCTTCAGCACAAGTCTTTCAACTTTTTTCTTTAAGATAAATTTCTTATTTAGACTTGCAGCGTTTTATATTTTGTATGATAACACCAACAGGAGACTCCTTAGCAAAAGTCACTGCTTACAATTTTTGCCTTTAAGGCTATCTCCTAATTATGTATTTAACTAATCAACACTCCAGAACTTCCAGATGCAACAGATACAGGGTTTGTGAATGATTTCCCTATATACATCTTAATTTTCTAGCAGCAGCTGTAATTTATGGGATTCCACATGGAATAGCAGGGCTAATGATGGGCAAATGTGTTTTTTAAAGTTGTACCGGATGCAAACGCTGGTATATGGTGAAAGGGATGAAAACAGATGACTTTTGAGCGTCGAAGCTCCCGCCTCTTGTCTGTGAATGCTCCCAAATCCTGGGTCGGCAAAGCAGAGCTCCGGAGTTGTTCAGAGTAAAACTCCTGACCCTGTTTTGATGTAGGTGAGGTGGGGCTTTGCTCGTGCACGCAGCTTGTGCTTTACCTGTTAAACTACCTTTCTCTCAACCCACCAGTTTTGCACTTTTACCTGTCTGATTCTCCCCCATCCCGCTGTGCGGGGAGTGAGCGAGCGGCTGGGGGGCTGCGCTGCCCACCGGGGTTACCCCACAACAACTGTCCCGGGTGAGACTTGAGACACGGCATGGAGACAGAGAAAGAAAGGAGAGAAGAGCTCTCCATGGTGTGTTCGCAGCTGGTGTAAAGCCAGGGTAGATGCCTGGCTCCATGCTGGGCTGCACCCTTTGCACAGCCGAGTGCTCAGCCCAAGGAACTCTCCCCCTAGCTGTGCTTGCCATATGAACGCTGGTTTTACAACATGGAAGGCTGGGGAAGATGAATTTTCAGGATCTCTTCTATCTTCAGTGAATATTAGCCACAGAGTTTGTTGGTGCTCATAAAAATAATATTGTTGTATCTACTAAAAAGCCTGTAAACGTTTAAGTTAACACTCATTTCTGCTAGAAATGTTTCCAATTTCTTTTGTTAAATCTACTGGGCCTTTCTATTCAGATACACTGGTATAAAACTGACAAAGCCAAATACAGAAGATGGAAAATATTTAGCATCTAGTGCAGAGGGAAATTGAGTTTCTTCAGTTCCCATGATGGTGGTGATAACATGTGATGTGAACTTCCCTGACAGCCCTCGATTTACAGAGAGGCAGGTATCATCCTGGAGGAGCTGCCAAGGAAACCTACCTGCCTGATCCTGCAAAATGAGGAAATCTACTGCTGGGAGCATGCCGAGGGCTGCCAGCTCTGCTGACCTTGCCTTGGGAAATCCCTTTTCTTGCTAGAGTCCATTTTTCTTGGAAGGTCTCAGCAGTAGATTTTCACTCATGAACTCCTGAATCACCAAAACGAATGATCTGGACCCATCTGAGCTGTGTTGGTTCATAGACGAGCATCTGTGCATCAGTCTACCACTCGGATGCGGTTTGTTTTCAAGCAAGTATTCTTTACGTGTTTTATCTTTGAAATACCCGGTCCCACGGTTTCCCAAATTTTCCCCTCAAAGCAGATATTCCTGTGTTACGTTTTGCAAATGCTCAGAGTTCAAAATAGCGCTTGGTCTGCATTAAGGCTCCTGTCATGCGAAGTACTGACTGATATTTCAAATTATGAAGGCTTTTGTTTCCTTAAATAGCTGGCCGCTGGAGAAATTCAGGTCTGAGTGAGCAGGAGTCGTGTTGGTTTAACTCCAGTAAAGCAGTCATGTGTAACTAATACTGTATTATTAACACTGGGGGAAATTTTCAACTTTCAGCATCTTGACAAAAAAACAGACAATAAAAATTGCTCGGTGACTTTTTCTAACCTTTGCAAACATGTATTTTACTCACCAAGACCACTACCTCTCCACTCTGTGGTCTCAGGCAGTGAAACAGAGAGATTATAAGTACACCATTCACTGGCAAAATGCCTTTTTTTTCCTTCTGAAGTGAACTTTCAGGAAATAATAATGTATTCTTTCTCACATTTTAAATCTTTTGTTCTTTCATTTTTCATGGTTTATATCTTTCTCAGTCTGAAGTCCTGCGTGGTGATGTAGGTATCAAGGTAAGTGCAGGCATGGGATGATCATCTGATCATCAATCAGATCACCGAAATGCAGACATGCCTTGTATCCTGCAAAAAGTGAAGTTTAAAAAGCCAGACACATGCAGAATCAACCCAACTGTGTGACTGGTTGTCAACCCGGCTTTCCTCCCTGGCCCATCCTTGCACGCTGGGCTCTTATTTCTTAAGGGCAGTTTGCGCTTAGGTGCAAAATTGATGATTCCAAAAGTCTGATGTCTCTGGGCTGCTTCTTGAGCCAGAAAAGGTCAATGAATGGAAGCGACACAGTCCCACTGATGGACAAAGAGTCTCTGTCCTAGGGCTGAGAAGGGGCATTTAATGATAAGGAAACCTGGAGACTAAGAAGTTGTCCGTGAGAGAAGACAAAAAAAAAGTGGTTTTAGAAAAGGATGGTTTACAACTGAAAAGTGAAAGTTTTAGTGGGAAGTTCTCATCCTGCTCTATTCAGAACAGAAATACTGTTCTGTGGAGGATGTTACAATTATGACTATTATTGTACTGCTTCACTTACATGAGGCATGTGGAAATAATTCTTGGTTATATTCAGTCTTTGCACCATCAAGAAATGATAAGGGTTGTGTCCTCTTCTTGCAAAATTGTGAGTGGTGGCAACTAGAGGAGGAACAAGAAGAAACTTCTTAGGACTGGCAGATAGCAAGAGGAGGAGATGGTGTAGCAGGAGAAGAACAATTTAGGATTTTTAATTGAGTAGCTAACTTTTAACGTGAAAGCAGCAAGTAACTTGTTAAAACTAACGCCTGTGAATTTTATTAATTTTCTTAATAGAAAACTAATGGCTTTGCTCTATTTGCCCTTCCTCAACCATCTGTCCTAGTTGCTGAGTACCCCTTGGTTACACTGCAGCCTGCCAAGACGTGCTGATGGGAGCGGTCCTGGAGGGGTTAAGAAGACCATGGCCACTGATGTCCCAATATGGGATTCCAAACCCCCTCTGCTGTACCTGCTTGTGGCGGGGTTTGCTCTGCACGGCTACGAGGTCTCTCTGCAGACCTTCGTTGACTTGGGTGGAGGACCATCTTACACGCCATGCCTTGCCAGGTATGCTGCACCGGTGCTCCCCCTCCAATCCTTCCCTTATTACTCGGTTAAAAGCTGTCAGCGTTTCAGATTGAATGGATTTCAAAGGGATATTTGACAGAGGAAAGTACTTAGGAGAGGTGAGGAGAACTGAGCGGATGAAGGAGAGACTGGAGAGAGGAAAAAAAGATTATGTGTGATCACATACGTGGAATATTTTCCGAAGTGCTTTAACCTGGGAAAATTTTTTTGTGGAAGGGGATGGTGCTAAATCAAAGAAAAGGGGGGATTCATAATTGTGGGATTAATTTGTGGACTATTTTGAGATCTGGCAAGATCTATCTGGAGATGTAAAATATGTATTTTATCAGTCCGTTTTTCTGAAGGCTAGACCTTGCTTGCAACTGTAGGTAATCTGTATTACAACTCCTAGTGAAACACGTTTCATACATCGTTTTAGTTCACTGTGTGACTCTAGCTAGTGCCTTGTGCTAAACTATGCTCTTCACAATCAGGTGATGTGTTATTTATAGTCTAAAATAACAAGCAATAGCTTGGGAAAACACATTCTCTAAAAGGTCCCAGGGCAGGTTCGTCACGTGTTTCCGTGGTGAGTTGTCCCTTATATCACCCTGGTTCTTTCCCCATTTCTTGCCAGACAGCGTGAAGGAGCTATTGACCCCTCTGATGCTGTTCCTGAAGGGCTTGAAAACGTGAGTGTGGCGATGCCCCATGTCCTCCCAACCCTACCTTGGGGAAGCCACTATCATGCGTCTCCAGCAACAGCCCGGAGGATGGAGAGGAGAAAATGTGCATCAGGATTGTGTTGAGAGGGATTGCCCGTGTTGGGGCCTAGGAGAGGTGCGAAGGGATGGAGGATGTGTGTGGACGTGGCATGGGACAGCGTTTGTCCTGGTGGAGGCCATAGCCCCAGCAGAAGGATGACTTCACCAAGCGGCTCAAGTGTGGGATCAGCAGAACAAATCCAGGCTGTGGCACATGGGAGTTTGATCCGGTGGCTGGGAATCCGTCACAGCCTGGACAGGAGGAGTCAACCATGTCATGAGCAAAGGTAAACGGCATACAGTTCCCTCCGCAAACAGAGGCACCGACTGATTAATGTAGAACAGCCGTTGTGCTTCTTCCCACAGCAGCTACAGCGCCCGCGCTGCAGCAGGCTGGGACCTTGGTCATGGCACTTCTGAACTCGGTGCTGTTTGAACCTCAATGCAGGTTGCTTAAAAATTTATTTGATCTAAGAATTTTTTTTTTCCCCCTCTGACAAGTCCTCCTGGCTCTGGTTTCCAGTGTTGGAAAAAGCCAACTCTAGCCCTGGAGAGCTGGAAGAGTGAGACGTCTCCAGTGTACTCCAGAATGGGAAGAAATCAAGACGTCATTTTAAGGCCATGCATCATTCCCTGAAAATAAGCTTGCATGTTTTACATAAGAATTGCATAATTACTTTCTACCTCTGCACAAGGCTAGTTCTTTTGCATCTCATAATACCAGGAGTTTTTAATAGACATCTTAAAGACTCCGTTATCTTTGGCAGCATCCTGGCAGCTTGGCACACAGCGCAAGCTGTAACAATGACACCAGCTCCCCCCCGCCCCCCCTTTAAACACCACGTTACCAAGAATACATGAAAATCTGGCAGAAGTCAGTGGTTTCCTCCCGGGTGTGCCTTTCACACCCGGTGCCCTGTGTGCGGGAGGCTGCCAGCCAGCTGGGGCAAGCTGTTGCACCCCAGGGGGAGGAACGATGTTGTCCCGGGTACCTGGGAACCCTGGGGTGCCTGTGTCCCCTGTTATGAGCAGACAGAGGTGCATTTACCTCCGAGACCTGAGAAACGTGCATTGGCCAGAGACAAGCCAAAGGCTGTCTGACTGGGTGTGTACATGACCGACAAACCCAATCGCTGGGTCTCATTAGGATTTTGTGTGTTTTATTTTGGCCTGCAGTTTGCTTTAGCGCTCTCTTTCTAGTGTTTTTTACACCATGTAATACTGGAAGCCACTCCTTGTCTCAGATACATCCATGCAGCTTGTTTCTAAAACACTTGCAATATTCCCTTAAGGCAGCAGGGGAAAAGGTGGGGTTTCAAAATGGAGTTTATGGGGAAAATCCTTCTCTTGGCGATTGATTTCACTGACTTTGTTCTCCCCCGATCTGCAGCGGTGAAGGCTCTGGCCATACCTTGGCAGTTGTTTCGTCAGCTGTTGAATTTCCGTAGCTGGTGCTGTTCACAGGGGTGGTTTTTGCTTTGTCTTTTTGCAGGGCCTGGTTTTGCTTATCAGGGTCTGGTGATGTCCTGGGAACTGCCGACGTTTGTGCAAGCCATCCCAGCTGCTGTGACCACAGGGTGAAGAGGTAGGTGATCTGAATATTACTTTAAATAGTATTAGCCTAAAAGCTGAGCCCTGCAGGCCCTAGGAAGTGTGGGGACTGCCGACGCGGGCTGTTCTGCTGGGTTTGTGTGGGCATGGGCAAACCCACTGTTTCTGCAGAGCTGAGAGCGGTTGGGTTAGAAGCGCTCATGCCACCTGTGGCATCGGTTACAGCCCCAGCAGCAGCTCACCTTGCCCCTGAATCCCCCAGACGCCTCAGTACCGTGGTGGCCCCAGTACAGGGTGCTCTGTAGCCCCTGGACAGCCTGAGTACGGTGGGGTGAGCACCGTCTGCCCAAAGCACTGACGGGTATGTGGGGTTCCGGCAGCTCAGGTAGTTGCAGTTACTTTCTCTTCAACTGCAAATGGACCAGAAGCCAGCAATATTGCCATGGTTTCCCCATCAAATTTTAAAATCCCAGATTAATTTCCCGAAATTTTCCAGAGCTCTGTGGGCTCTTTCTGATTTCTGGTGGTACCTCTGCAGCATGAGGCAGCGGGTGGTGACCAGCAGCATCTTGCTCGTTCGTACAGCCAGGAAGGTTGTTGCCCTCGGAAGCATCTGATGAGGCTTGCGAGGGGTACAGCGTGCTCTGCAGGGACTTCACGGCAACAGTCATCTCATGGAGTGAAGTACTGGAATGATACGATGCATGTGTACAGGACAGAAGGGTGCATTTGCTTAAATTTAGCCAGCTAAAAAGCCCTGAGAACTAACTGTGTGATCTGGTTAAGAAAGGTGACGGTCCTTGTTGGGACCTCTCTTTCCTGAGTTGTTGACTGCCTGATTGTATTGCAACAGGATGCATGCTAGCGGGAAGCAAACCTGTGGTGAGGAGCAGGAGGTCACCGGGCTGCAGGTGCGCTTAACATCAGCGAGTCCTGGGGCTCTGCTCCGGCCGATGCGGATCTGCCAGCGCAGCGTTGGATGCAACATGCTCTTGACTTCTTCGTGGCTAAACACATACCAAAGCAGAGCTTGTGCATAGGCGCAGG
Organism: Fregata magnificens; assembly: GCA_013389945.1. Lineage (NCBI taxonomy): Eukaryota > Metazoa > Chordata > Aves > Suliformes > Fregatidae > Fregata > Fregata magnificens. The sequence goes on along the minus strand of WAAD01004051.1, from coordinate 332,835 downwards.
TTCAAAACCTTGGGTGCAGCAGCAGAGCAGGCAAAATCTGTTGGGTTTTTTTCCACAAAAGTGATTCTTAGAAATCTTCAGTAGTTTTTAATAATTATTTTTTATTAGCAAGCGAGAATAGCTCTCTGAATAACTTCACACAAAAGAAACAAAGTTTGAGGTGGTGTGCATTTCTGAGTATCTGTTCATCACGTTTTAATGTTGATGGAAACAGGGAGAAAAATGTTGATGGCATTTTTGTGAAATTCCACCCGTTTATGACCATATGAAATTAAGGTTTTTATACACTTACAAAGAAGCTCCAAAGGGAACAAATATGGTTTTCCTACTGAAGTCTGCTTAAAGCATATAACAAATACAATTGCACAGCTCAATATTTCATATAAAACAATATGCTCTACCATTTTAATTTTCCATACAAAATTGTTTTTCATATGAATTCATGTTGCATTATTTTCCGATTCCAACTAAATTAGAACTATATAGATATAAATGATATACATTACATTTATTACACATAATCTAGGTAAATATGAACTAATTCATCAACCATACCTCAGCTTTCATATAAATTGTCTTTGTGGCGTTTTTGCTTTTATATAAAGTCTTACAGTTGAAGGATTATTTGACTATATTTGTAACTATGGCGGCATTAATTTAATTGCATTTCTACATAAGAATTTGCAAAGTGCTTGATGGAGCAGGAGAAGCAGGAGCCATCCTGGCGTGACCTCCCTGCTCCAAAGGGGAGCAGTGATGGGGCGCAGCCGGGGTGCAGGGGCTCGTGGGGGGCTCTCGGGTGCTGAGCCCCACTCCCCTGCTCCGCCGCGGCGGGAGGGCAGCGGGATGTGACAGCATCGCGCGGGCGAGCTGCCCAAACCGGCCGGGGGGCCGGGCACCGGGCTGTCATCTCCATCACCAGGAAATTGGTCTTTTGGTGTAATTTTCCTCCAGTAATTAGTCTCTCTGTGATTTTTAGACTTTGTGTCATGTTGTGAATGCAACATGTTTGACAGCATACCTGCCGGGGAAAATATCTTCTGTGATGGGTAAGGAAATACCATTTTTCATGAAAGACATCAGGAAAATTGAATGTGAAACTTCTGAACAGTTGGGGGCATGACGACTTTCAATGACAGGGAGGACTCTGAGCCAGTCGGCAAGTGTCAAACCGTGCTATTCCTGCCTTTTCCTCGGCCATTTGGGCTTTAACACCCAGTCCTGGGTGCAAACGGGAAACCTACAGGCAGGAGGCGTTTCACTGCATAAACCACCTGTAGCTGTACCAGGCATAGGAAAGAAAGGGGCAGCTGAAAACCAGAGAGAGCAGAAAAGTACTGCACAAATGAAGGCCTTGCTTCTTTTTAAAGGATTTTATCACATGTTTAGGGATGGGAATAGATTAGTTGACTTCTGTGCAAATAATTACAGTTAATTAAATTTAAGCTTGAGTATTGCATTGGGTCTTAATATTGTAAGTGAGGCAAGTACATATGGGGTTTTTTAAATACTGAGCCAACCTTATTGGAAAACGGTCATTTCCAATGGGCAGTGGAGCTGGGAAGGGGACAGGGCAGACCCCGCCAAAGCTGCTGCTGGACAGGCTCAGCGGGGGGACACGGCTCTAAGCACACTACACTCTTCGCACCAAGGAGCAGCTGCAGGCTCCGGGGCTGCCCTCGGGACCAAGCGGTGACAGCTGAAGGGTCTGCTCCAGAGCGGTGTCCGGGGGTTTTTGGCTGGAAGAGCTGCGCGGGGGAGCCTGTGGCGGGCAGTGGCCGGGCGGGTATGGAGCCCCTTCCCGGGGCCACCCGCCGTGCAGCTGGAAGTCAGCTTGGAGCGCCACATCCATCACACCCAAATTGTTCAGCAACCTCCAGGACAGCGTGAGCAGCAAGTAGCATCTGTTCCTCCCTGCCAGAGCTGTGATGATGGACTGCCAAGGACAGAGCTCCCTCCTAACTTCTTGCTGTCTGGAAGCCAAGGTGAGATTGAGTTGATGTAAAAAATGGCCGTGCTGCCCACAGATGGCAGGGCTGCCTGCCTGGGGAAGGGAACGGGGCAGTGGGTGCAGACCCCCTTCGCCCCAAAGAGAGCTGCCGCAAGTCCCGGCTCCGTGCAACGCCTGCTGAAACTCGTGAGGTCTCTCCCGCCTGGTTCGGTAGGGACTGGGTGAAGGGCAGGGTTTTGTCAGGTGCAGTTCCAGATTCACGTGGGAAAAATGCGTATTCCCATCCAAAGCCGCTCAGGACAGGACACATCCTCACCCTTGGCGCCCCTGCCCATGGCAAACAGAGGACAAAGGTCCTTGCTCCCCAGTGGGAAGCCCCCCGCGGTGGAGAGGAGCGAGCAGAGGAGTGGGAGGCAGCACGCTCCCCTCGCCGGCTCCTCTCTCCTGGCCCCCAGCTGCCCCACGGAGGGGCCGTACAGAAGCAGGGGTTTGCCTGCATGCCTGGTTGCTCCAGGTCTCTGCACCACCTCCCCATGGGTGCAGGATGATGTCCTACAGCAGGAGTGTTCCTGCCTTACACCCAAGCTGCCGGTCTCGTGGAAGGCAGGCGTCCTCTGCTTGCCGGCTCTGGAGGGGTTAAAAATGGAGGGGAAAATACGTGAGGTGCTCTATGCCTCCTTTTCCATACTGCTCCATGCAAAGTTAATCAGAGCATTAAGAAACCATTAATTCCCCGGCACAGCAGCTCTCCACAGGGGCACGAGGCAGGAGAGGAGGGTGCTGCAGGGCTTGGGGTGCAGGGACGTGCGCTGCCGCCCATCACCAGCCCCGGGCTCTGCGGCTGAGCCGCGGCCTCACGCTCCTCACCCGGGGCTAATGTGTCCTGAAATAAGGTGTAATACTGCTTTTATAAAGGGATGTGGACTTAGACAATCTAGGATACTCTTACTTGATTTAGTGGAAGTTAAAATACCATATGTGTTAGGGCTTGCAGGATACTATGTTATTTTTAACATCCACACATTTGTAGGAATTGTAACTAAATATGTTTTCCAACAGGAATAAAAGTACAGGCTTAGGTATTTTATGAATGGCAGCTGTGTTAAGAGTGATTCAATAAAAATACGTGCACGGTGCTATTAATCCAGGCAGGAATTTTGCTGGCGGTGTGCAGGGTGTCTGGAGCAGAGTTAAAGTCCTCGGCGCTCGCGCTGCCCAAGCCTGCGTCTCACCGGCCTTCGGGGCGAGCCGGAGCTCGGCCAGGCTATCCTGACAGCACATGCCGGGGTATTTAGGGGGATGTCTTCGCAGTGCATGACCTGGACGGTATCCTTGCAGAAACCCGTGGGATCATCTGGCCTCCCGCCGCTGAGGGGAGGTTTGCGAAAGCATTTTGACTCCTGGCTGAAAGTATGGGGAGACACTGGTCTCTGCCAGCCAGGCAGAAGAAAGATGCTCAGCCTTTTCTACCTTTAAATTGCACCTTTTTTTAGCAATAATTGGAAGAACTGATTTTTACAGTTAGTTTATCTTGGAAATGACTTATGTCTGCACCACGTGAAAGGGATGGTAAGACAAATGGCAATAAATAAATGACGCGGGGCAAGTAGGAGGCAATGATATTAAGGCTAATAGCAGTGTGGCTGTTGCACCTGCATGTGCTGCACTCGTTAGTCTAGTTAGGTACAAGCGTAAAACAAAATGTTATTGTTATTGTTGTTGCTGTTGTTATTGTAATTATTATTCCCATTTCCCGGTGGGGAGCAGAGGTGCGAAGCCCCAGGTGGCACCTTCACAGTGCGGTTGCAAACCCGTGGTGGGGTGAGTTTCTGTGCCTCTGCGTGGTGGGCAGAGGGTGGCCCCCAGCCCTGCAGACCCCGTCCCCGGGGCCCTGCCCGACACCCCAGCCGGGCTGCTGACACAGCTGGGGGACAGGGCAGGACCTCCACCAGGTGCCCCAAAAGCTGCAGGAGGGGACGGGGTGAGGGTCTGCAGGTGCCCGTGCTGTGCCCCTTGCCCCATGGGGCCGTGCTGCCCCGTCCCCCAGCACCGCAGCCGTGCCAGCAGCCTTTCCCCCACCGGGCTGGCGGTGCTGGGGTGGCCACCACAACATGAGCACGGCCACGCTTGCCACCAGTCGGGACCATGCTGGCAGTGGGCAAGGCGCTGCCTCGGCAATGCTGCTCGGCTGCGGCCGCTCCCAGGAGTGCTGGCAGCGATGCCCTGCTGCGGTGTGCAGCGGGGCCAGCAAGCCCCCTTCCCCCTTGGTATGGGGCTGCCTCCCCACAAGCCCCCAGACCCGCAGCAGGAGAGGGTCTTTGTTTGCAACTTGTGCACGCGTTGCTTGTTGTGGGCTCCTGCTGCAGCCCCGCTGCCGTGCTTGCCTCCTGGCTGGAGGTGTGCTCTGCGGGCTCTGCGCTGGGGCACGGCGCAGACCAGGGGAGGTGGCACACGCGGCCGAGCCGGCTGCAGGGCAGGCTGTAAAGGCTTTGGTGTCGTACCTGCAAGGGAATCAGATCAAATGCTGCGGGGAGGGCAGCTGCCAGCAGGGCCCAAAATCCAGCAGGGATGGGCTGACTTCTGGGGTCTGCCGGGGTCCTGCACTGGCACTCAGAAGCAGCATGAGCGGGTTGGGTAAGAGCCCGTCATCTGCGTGGTTCCACTGCGGTGTGCAGGGAGGTGGTGGTGGTCGCAGTGGCATTGGTGGCGATGGTGGTGGTAGCGGTGGCGATGTGGGGCCAGGGCTGCCCTCTGCAAGCCGCCGCTCTCCTGAGCGCGGCTGGGGGCACGCTGGCAGAGCTGCTCTTCCATCTCTTCCCACATTGGATGCAGCTTGACTGTCCCGGTCCTTCAAACCTGCCCTGGAGCTCCTTGAAGCCCCGAGGGCACCAGGCACCTGTGAAGAGCGGTGGGACCCGTGTGCCACCCTTGTGCGGGGTGGCACATGCTGGCAGCGCTTCCACCCGCGTACGGGCAGGGTTGTCCCCAGTGCAGGCAGTGCCTCAGTTTACCGCGGAGGGCCATGCAGCTCCACCCCATGCCCTCTCCGCGGGTGCTTGCCGGGGTCCCGGGCACCCCACGCCTGGCCACCGCGGCCACCCTTTCCCCCGCGCCTGGGGCTGGCCCACCCCGGGTGGGAGCACGAGGGGCTGGTGCCCCCGCTGCGGGAAATGCCAGCCTGCCCGTGCTTCCCATTGCTAAGCAACGGCGGGTGAAATATATCCCAATTTCTGCTGCTCCCATTTGGCACCTCCCACCATGTTCTTTCATGTGCAGTTGCACAGTGTAGCGGATAAAGAGCCCGTTTTCTATCTTTGGGTGCCAGTGCGCATTGTAGCCGTCGTCAGGAGGGCAGGCAAATCAATCGGCAAAGAGTAAATGACTGACATTAGGACCCTGAGTGACTGCCTGTACCGAGACGCTGCTACTCATCTTGGGGCCGGGTGCTGCCAAGCAAAGTCCAAAAAGTTGGTTTTTTTGGGTTTTTTTTTTTTTTTTCACATCAGAACTTCAAGCTGATCAAAGAAACAAACACTTTTAATGAAACATATGCAAGATACTTAGAAGGAGAAGATTCACAATGCATCTGCTGCGGGACCAGAAGGCTTATCAAAAGTGTGAAGTAGGAGGAGAAAAATTACTAGTGTATGATGCCAGGGAAGATTACAGAAATATTAAGCAGAAGGAATGTAAACACGTATAGCTGGTGATAGCTGGCGCGTGGCTTGCCGCGCACAAAGAGCCGCCGTGCGGCGTCGGTCTGAGGATGCTCTTGCCGTTGCGTGTGAGAGCTGGCACGCAGGGGATGGGCGCAGGCTCTGGGTGGCCCCCACTGCAGCTCGGCCAGGCACCCCTGCAGAAACCTGCGTACCCATGCACCCAACCCTCCCCTCCTGGCCCCGCTGGCCTGTGCAGGGACAGGCAGGGCCGGCCACGGCCACGTTTCTGAGGACAGTTGCCCTCCCAGGAGTCCCCCTCTCCTGCCGTCTGGCTCCAACTTGAGGCCAGAACATCGGCAGAGATCTCGCCGTGCCATCTAGTTCAACTGTCCTTCGAGCCGAGGAACGTTGCAATGGCAATTTATTTGCATTTTCCTTATGAAACAAAAACTTCGATGTAATACCAATTTTCTTGCAACGTGTTTTATCGAAAACATAATTATTGTCAAAAACTGGAATTTCTGGTGATAATACAGTAGGTTTATTATCAGCGGGAATATCACGTAATTATTTCTGTTCCACATTCAGGAGTGTGCAGACATATGGCTTATCTATTTCAGCCACTGGCCAAATTCTGCTCTCCCTTAACCCTTGCAACCTCGATGAATTCAGCGAGGCTGCACAATTATAGCTGGCAGCAGGATCTGGAGCTCTTATTTCTTGTTAAATGAATATTTTTCATTTCAAAGCTGCCTTCCTGTCCCCCCCCGTACAGACTGCTATTCTTGCTGTGTATTATAATTTTGCTTCTCCCCTCAGAGGGCTGGCAGTTGTGTGCAATGGGCTTTGCCTCCCAGTAAGTGCCAGCGCCGGCTCCGCAACAAGGCAGAATTGGGGTGTCCCAGGAGGGGTGTGTCTGCCCCCTCCTCGGGCTGCTGGTGCTTTTGAGGGGGGAGCCCAGCGTGCGCAGGGGCAGGGCATGGTGCACTCCTGAGCGCAGTGGCCACCGGGTGCGGGAGGACACGTGCTCGGGGCTCCATGGGCAGCATCGTATCTGGGTACTCTCAAATAATCAACCATCACCGTCAGTCAGGACCGACTGTCCTGTCTCTGTCGCTGTTCTTTCCCATCTTTTTTCCTAACACCCACTCAGGAAAACGCCTGTTTTTCTCTTTGCCCAAGAAAGCTGACACTCCCGTTTCCCTCTCGGCATCGCTCCGCAGGCGGGCGGGGGACGAGTCGAGGGGACGCGGCAGTTCCTGGCTGCCAGGTCAGTTTTGCCCGAGGTTACCAGCCACAGAAGGCCCACCAGCGTATGCCGAGGCGGCCAGGAGGCAGGTTTAATGTATGCTCCTGACCTTTCCGATAGCTCTTCTAAGCTCTGCATCTGCGAGGCTGCCTGGTCGCCCAAGAGGGGCGGGTGCCCTTGCTTTGCCCTGTTCAGGAGACGAAGCCCCTGCCGCCGCTGCCTCCCCCATCTCCCTGACCGGAGAAGGAAAGGAGGAAGCAGCAGCCTCTGAAACAAGCGGCCATGCAGGCATCACGGCCACGGTCACCTCTTTCTGAAACTTTGGGCAAATGCTCCCTTGCGTTTTGTGGACACGGTCACCAACAGGAATAGAGTAGAATAGCATAGAATGATTCCAGCTGGAAGGGACCTACAACGATCATCTCGTCCAACTGCCTGACCACTTCAGGGCTGACCAAAAGTTAGAGCATGTTGTTAAGGGCATTGTCCAAGTGCCTCTTAACCACTGACAGGCTTGGGGCGTCGACCACCTCTCCAGGAAGCCCGTTCCAGGGTTTGACCACCCACTCGGTGAAGAAATGCTTCCTAACGTCCAGTCTGGAAGGTTCAAGTTTTCAAGGAAGGTTGCCACGCTGCTGTCCACGGACCATCGGTGGTCCAAGGAGCAGAAGGTGGGGACCCAGGGGAAGCGGGTGGGCAGGTGCCCCTCGGTTCCCAGCTCTAGATGTGACTGCAGGGAGCCAGGCCACCACCCAGCACAGCTTGGCTAGTGAAGTCCCGTCTCTGCGGGGGCGGGTTCCAGGCTGGCAAGACCGTGCTTTCTTGCTGCTGTACGGGTGGGGTGGCCAGTGAGGCAACCGGGCATCGTGCCCCGCTCGACCGCGAGTATTTCGCAGGGGGGCTTTCCCGTTATTTCCGAGCAGCTATTCTGGGTTTGCAAGGTGGTTTTGAAGAAGGACTTCCAAACTCTGCATTCAGGTAAAGCAGCGTCTGCTTTGGAAATGCTCAAGCATTCCTTATAAATGCACTGTTTATTGTGATTTATAAATAGCTCTGGTGGTGACATGTAAAGCCTGAAGTATTACGTACCGCTCAGCACAGTGTTGCTTGTTGGAGAAGGAGCCCTAGCAAAGTCAGATTTCTCTGCGGTTTTCAACATTTGTAAAAGCAAGCTGGAAACGAAAATAAATGAAGGCATGCAAATAAAATTCTTTCCAAAACACCCATGCTCAAGTGGTTTTTTTCTACCACTGTTTTTAAAAAAGCATCTGGCAAGCCTTTCTTCAAATTTATTTTAGCTAAACGCAAACAAACAACAACTCTAATAAGCATAGTGGCATATTCATTAACAGTTCTGGCTACAGCTTTTGAAGATAAGGTAAGGAAAAAGTTCTTTAATTTTACTTGTGGAAATGTGTATGATCACCATGAAAGGGATTTTAATCTTAAATAGCAAGGAGTATAAATGTATATAAAGCCCTGCTAGCACAGACTTCGCCTTTTCTGCTTCTCCTCGTGAAGGTGGAGCTGCAGGAAGAGCCGCAGCCCTGTAGAGCGGGTACTGCATTTGCACAGCCCCTCTGGTCTGCTCGGATGTGGGGATGGACACCGGGGTTCATCCTGGTATAAAGCCAAATAATAGAAGAAAAACAACCAACCTTTTCCAGCGTCGTACACTGTCCTGCCAGCAAAATGCCTGTGGTTTTTGCTTCTTGATGGATCATGATCTACCTGACGTAGATCATAATGTTTAACTGCTCCAAACTGTTTCATTTGCTTCGCTTTCTGAAAGAAAAGCCCTCGAGGGAAGGGCTGGGCTCGGTCCCTGCGGTGCAGCACTGCACAGTCCCCCCTGCTGCAAGCAGGCGGTGTTGGGGGGTGCGACGGTCGGGCAGGGGTTTCCCAGGATTTGCCAAGGGCAGGGCTGCGGCGCCTGGGGCACGCGGCGCCTGGGGCACGCACACGCGACACCTAGCTGAGGTTTTCCTCATTTCAGACCGTTTCGGTCTACGGATTCGGAATAGCAGGAGCTTGTGTTTATTGTTTCAGTATTCGTCAATAAATCCCCGCTGAAGTGGCCAGCAGAAATATTCAAGGTTCCTTTTTTACAGTGTTTACTGTATGCAACAAACGTCTTAATTACAGCAGGACTCTTTGTGCACATATCCTCAGTCTTAAACTGTTTCATTTGCATGCACTGGGCGACTGTATTTTGTTGTTGAAAAGTTAGCCTTCAGAAATGAAATTCAAAAGTTCATCAACTTGAAGAGAGCTGTTGGGCATAGAAATGGTTTGATCATTTCTCAGCACCGCCGCCGACATCGGCAATCTCAACTACTCAAATGGCCCGGCAGCCCCACGAAAAACCACGCAGACAGGGAACCCCTTCTCCAGGATCCCCCCAAGCCGGCAGCAGGCGGAGGAGATGCCAGTGTAGGTGAAGCACGGGCACGTGAACCGCACGGAGGGAGATGCTGCGAGTTTCAGTAAAGCTGTGGATCCCATCGCCTCTGAACGAAAGCACTGGCTTGCTCTGGCTGGCAACAACAGGATACAGCTGTAAAGATATAATTTGTTGAACGTTACGGTTACGCTTTTCAAAGGTTAGCATTGCACTGGCTAAATTGGCTTCACGGGGTTTTGTACAAGGAAAGATAAGAGCAAATAACCTGTAGGCACGACCCCTAATGTAATCTATTCTCACATGTAAATTGATGTTTCATCCTGCCTCTTGCATACGCCAGACCCAGCACGGCTACCCTTTAGCACGCAGCTGAAGCTCCCGGCTCCCTTCCCGGCTGCAGCCGAGCGATCAGACGGCCGTCGGCACGCCAGGCTGCTCCCACCGGCGCTGGACCCAGGGTGTCCCGCCTGCGGTGTGAGCCCAGCCGGTGGACAGCACAACCGCACCTCGCGTGTGCGTGGGAGTTTCTCAGCCCCACCGAAGCTGGTGCACGTACTCCAGAATTACAGAGAAATAATGAGAAAAATATGTTTGCAACAGTATAAATGAGACTCATTAGAAAGCAAGTGGAAAAGATGGGGCTGATCTGAGACATCAGGACTAAGAGTTTCCCAGATTCATTTAATATTCAGCGTGCATAGTTTCTAAGAAGTCATTGGATCTTTGCAAAAATTTCACCGCACACCTGCATATCACGCCGGTTGTTTCAGGCCTCGATCACACGATGCCTTCCCTAAGCCATTGGCAATCACATCAGGTTACTCAGGAGAAGCCAATATTTTTGTGCAAAGCTCAGATAGTAGCAGGTAATGAGTATTCCCATCTCAGCAGATTTCTAATGCAAACTCATACAGAGAAATATTACACATTAGCCTCCTTTAGAGGAAGCTCATTAAAATAGGAGTGTTTGCACTCCCACTGCTGTATGAAGATGTTGCATTTTTCAAATTTGATTCCTAAACCAATTAGTTTTCCATACTATAAATGCCTTTCTTTATACGCTACACATTATAAGGCAGGGTTGTCATTTCTGTAATGGGAATCATTATTTGAGCTGAAATGTTTGGTCTGGTGAGTCAAGTTGGTTTCCATTGTGTAAAGTAAAAACGTTGCTGTCATTTGCCTGCTGCTTCTTGCTGCCGTGGTCTCTGGATGCTTCAGCATCAGCTTCAGCATCCAGAGGGTGCCCAGCCTGGGATCCACTGGGATCCCCTCCATGCCACTGCCCGGACGGGATCCTGCCCACATGCTTTCGCTTTGTCTGAGATCAACCGAAGTTTAATGCTGCTGAAAAATGTCCTCGGCTGCAAGACGCGTGCCACAAGGCGCTGCCTCCACCGTCTGAATGAGAGCGCGGTTTCTTTTCCTTCTCAGCAGCTACAATCCGACGCTAAAAGCTGACGGAAGCTGGTACCCAGGCTGCCTTTTCTCACCACCCCAAATGTCCGCCCCTTGTTGGAGGACCTGCGTGGGCCCCATGCCACCGCTCCCGTCCCCGGAGCTGCATCGCTTTCCCTGGGCAGGGATGCCCGCGCAGCAGTGGTGGGAAGGAGGCTGCAAGGATCCAGCTGCTACTAACACCTGATCCATGAGAAATACGTGTGTGTGGGGGAGTAAATAATACATTTTTACTGTACATTTCAGCCCTGTCTGTAAAGTATTGAGCTAGCACAAAAATCCTGTTCCTTTTTACAAGGATGCATTGCAAGAAGCTTGAGACATTTCGAAGACGTACACAAGGAATCTGTTAAATTACATTTGCATTAAATTAACTTGGGTGGTCCACGCGTTATCGAACATCTAAAGGACCGGAGAAAAAGTAGAGCTTAAGAAATGTATTATCGCGCCTAGTATAGCAGTGACCTGTTTAGTGGATGTCAATATGTTTTCTTTTAGGAGGACTCATTCATTTTTGCTCACAGTGAAACTATCCAGCCTCCCCGACACATCTCGATGGGTGGTTCTGGGTGTTTTGCAACGTGTGTGGGGTGACGGCTGCTCTCTGTGGTGGTTACCGGAGGTCGTGACTAAGAGCCATCAGGCATGTATAACACCAGCGCTGTCTTTGGGAAGGAACAATGGAAAATTCTCTTCGTTTCTGCAGCAAAACAGAGCTATTGCCACATGATTGCTCATTAGCAGCAAACAATAATTCTCTTTATATTTGTCCACGTTTAGAGCAGCTTTATAAAAAGTCAGTGCCTGATAGACTAAATCATTGAAATGAAGACAGTGAGCCAAATTTAGCTTTCATTTACTGCCCTCAGGAGAGATGACCAGAATGTCATTAATAAAGTAAACAGCAGTAGGTGGCTTACGAGTAAAAGACATTAATTCCTGAAAGCAGGACACACATGGCAACGTGTACATTGGCCAATAGTTTAAAAATAATTATGTCTGAGTTGTTTATACAAACGTGGCTAGATTTTGTTTTTATCTGAACTGATCAGAAAACCAATCTCAATTCTGATTTCTATCCGGTCTAATGGTTCCCCGACCTATATCTACTGCTTAGAGTGTGCACGGACAATAACGGTAGAAAAAATGCTATTGCCTGTCTGCACGTGCTTAGGGCAGAATACAGCGTAGATATCGATGTGCTTTTGTTAGCAGTGATGAAATACGGCGTCAGGCGGACGTGACAGTGACAGAGGTGCCGTACGCTCACCGGAGAGGTGGCAGGGGTGCCCGTACCCGCCCTGGGCATGCCCCTGCTTCGGGCCTCAGTCGCTTCACGAGGCTTCGGCACGTGGCAGGGTTGGGTCACGGCCAGCTCGCTGCAGTGGAGGAATATGTTCCTATCATAAGAATACAAAACAGTTATAATATACATGCTTTTTTTTTCAAGCTGGTGATCAACTCCTGCCTTTTGAACAAGTCCAGGCGTTGAAGAACCCCTACAGAAAATCCTCCTAGCCAGAGGAACGTGTTTTCTGTGGCAAGTGTGTCTTGGATGAGTATGTGCCGTACCTGATGCATCCCTCTTTCAAGGAGCCACTAACTTAATTTCTGTGGTTCGTATGCTCCAAAACCATTTTAATAATGCTAGAAATGATTGAAAGGCTACGCCCTCACCAACTGAGGACTTCGGCCCGGCAACAAGACTTCCATTTTGCCAACTGTGGGCACAAAGCCAGTCCAATGCCCGCATCCAGAAGCACCAGAAAGCTATACCTGGGCGCCAGGGCACAGCCTCGTGTTGCATTGCTCACGGTGCAGGAGAGGAACCGCTGTGCATCTCCTGGGCCCCTCCTGCACTTTGCTGCGTGTTCCAAAGTGGTGTTTTGGGCGGTGTCTTATACACAGTCATGAAACAGCCTCTCAATACCTTTGGTGGAACTGTATGTGATGGTCTGACCACAGTGCCGCTGGACTCAGTCCTCAGGGGCCCTGGTATCTTTGCTGGTAGATATGTACAAATATTTTGCTCTTCTTCTGTTTGCCTCATGGGAGGAGACAGCAGGCACCCCGAGGGTCAGGTCCTGGGACACGGGACAATACCTCGACCCACGCACTCAGTGTGCACCGACGTGTTGTTCGGACAAACTCCCTCATTTGTTGCCAGCCCTTAACGGCAGAGAGGTTTCCCCCAGCGCTCTGAGAAGCCACTGCAGGAGCGTTTCCAGCAGTCCCGTCAATCCTTCCTGCGCCGGTTAGCAGGCGGAGGAGACGGCTGCTCCTCATCCAGTTGGCTTTCTGCAAGCCCCGAAAACTCACAGAAGTCACTCTAATTATTCACTTAAGTGAACGCTTGATAATGAGTGTAATAAACTCGGAAAGTAGGTGTAAATAAAATACAGGTTATTAAAGTACTGTAATATGATGGTAAAGAGCTCATAGGTTCTCGTAATTAAATGGGCTACATGTAAACAAGGGTGCTGGCAGCTTCCCTGTCCTCAGCAGCCACCAAGTAGGAGAGTCCTAGAGTAAGCCAAGAGGAGAGATCCTGTTTGCATTATTATCGCTCGTATTTATTAACTCCCAAATACACAATAAACTCACACAACGCGTTAGTCTGCAATCAATAGCACTCTTTGGGCATGAGGCTTTATGTCTTCTTCCGTGCCATCTGAAATAGGAAGCCAAACCGAGTATGACGGCAAGCTCCACGCGCTGAGTTAGGAAAGTCATTTTTCATTTCAGGAGAAGTCCTCTCCAATAATGGAAATGCTGAAGGTTATTACAATAATAAATGAGTTGGCAGTGCGATTTATATAAGAAACTAATGTACTTTCTTACGGAGCACTGTTTAATTCCTTGTAAATCTTGCACTTACTGGACAAGCCCTGACTCCCGAGCGCCTCTGCCGAAAGCCTGCAGAACCGGGAGTTCGTGTGGTTCATTTCTTCTTGTCCAAACAGCTGTTTGTGATCGTCCTCCCTGCAGGTATCTGTTTGGGGATTAGTAATGCTTCGCGTGCTCGTACATCACAAGAAGTGGATGTGTAATTACATTAAACATGCTTCATCTCCTTGGACTCACTTATCCCGAATCGCTGATATTGGCTCAACTCAATGAATTTTCTTCATAGACTGTTTTATTTTTTAGCGTGATGTACTGTTTGCAGATAGGAAGCCCCACACCAGGCGGTACCGTTCAGCTTTCTCACCGGGTGCCCCAGTTTTCAGCCTAACGGTTCCTTTTACATGGGCAAAACCGCATGTTTTCTGGGCATTGGCTGGCTTGGTCTGGCCAACGTTTTCCTGCGCGGAGACGCTGGCTGCTTCCCACACCGGGGCCACTCCGGCTGTCTCTGGGGAGGCTGCAGGAACAGCAGACCAGGGCTGGTACCAGGAGACGCTGGCCAGCTGAGGTAGTCGCTGCTGCTGCGTAATGCTGCCGGTACGGTCCCCCGCCGCGGTGCCGGAGGGCAGCCGTGGGTCAGCTGCGTCCAAACGGGAAGCTCTCGGCAAAGAAGTGCAGGGACGCCAGTTCCACCGTCAGCAAATCTTAAAGCATCTCAATGCAAGCATGTCGCATGTATCAACCCATTGGACAAATGAAAAGAGGGTAAAAGTGAGTGGCAACGGTGCTGCCGGCTCTGGGGGCGCAGGATGGGTGGCTTTGACATCCCAGGGCGGATGTTTCCAGAGAAGCGAGACCTTGGGAGGCTCCCTGCCCGCGCGGGCAGTGAGTGGGGACGTGAGCCCACCCCGTCCCGCCTCGATGCTTCCCCACGGCCTCTGTGGTTTCAGGGGTGCCAGTGGGACCGCAGCGATGCAGGGGGCTTTCTGCGGGCTCCCGGCAAGGGGACCGCATTTCTTCCTCTGGCAGGCTTTAAACCACGCGTTATGGGCTGGCCGGGCCATAATGGCTCTGCTAGAGTTGCTGTAGCCCAGCCCAGGCTCTGAGTATATCCAGCAAAAGGCTACAACACGCTTTATTTGCCTGGTGGAGCACTGTGCCTCCTGTCCCTTCATCTGAAAGGCACATAAAATCCTTTGAAACCCAAGGAAGAGGAATGCACTGTCCTGCATGATGCAAGAACGAACGAAATTTTACACATTCTCCCCTATCAACAAACTAACGTGCAACAGTACTACTTCTCTGCTTAATAGCATTTCCATTTTTAATTCAAAGCTCTGAGTGCTGTGGACAAGTAAGACATCAGAAACCAGTAAACCTTTGCAAAATGGGACAGTTAATATCCCGTGCTGCTCGAGTCGGAGGTGTGTACCCAGGTCTGTGCCACCGATACTGCATTACAGCACATCTGTGACAAATTCCAGGAGACGCTCCTCTGCTACCATTAAAGACATACTTTTCGTTTTTTAAATAGTCTATATTGAGTCTGAGCCTGGAAATGTTTCCTGCAGGACAGTGCCATGAGCAGTCTCTCTGACTTTTGAGGTGCTAGCCTGTGTTGGCAAGGACTGTGCTGGCACCGCACGCTTGAGGGTGAAGGCTTCTGAAATGACCGGCATTGTCCTGGGTGAGAAACAGGTACCTCCCTGATATCTACAAATAAGTTATGATGAAATCAGTAATAAGGGTTAAAAAAGAGCTTAATAGCTCATTTAGGAGATGTCGCCCCACTCCATCCCCTGCAGCTGGTCACTGAAACAGGGAGGTTTCTTTGAGTGATGCTCACTGTGTCTCAGGAGTTTCGGGTGGATGGAAAGCTGCCGATGGAAGAAAAGGAGCCCTGGCTACACCTCGGTGCTGGGGACCGGCTGGTGCAGCCCCTCGTGCCCGCCAGCCCCGCCGAGGCTCCTCGGCCAGCCCACGGAGGCCCAGGTTTGGTGCCAAACTGCTTGTTTCCTAAATATAGTGTCTGCAGCAGCTACTGCATAGCTCATCAAATGCACTTTCCTACTCAAATTTACCAGGAACGTCAGGTTAAAAAGAAACAAGAGTCTGAACCTTAAAACGTCCCAGGAAAGTCCTGTACAGGATGGGCACCCTCCTAGCCCGCTGGCAGAAGCATTTTTCCAAACTACCCTGGTTTCTTATGGAGTATCTGCTGAACACACACATCTGCAGCGCTCTGGTTAAGGAAATAAGAGTCACACTTAGATGCCCAACGCATTTTTAATTTTCCTTGGGGGTCTAATCAGAAAAATCTATGATTGAAATAGATGAAGAAAGTCACTCCAGTCTTTATTGCAGGGGGGGAAAAAAAAAAAAAAAAAAAATTAAAAGGGAAAGACGACAGGCATGAAAACTTTAAATGAGAACCTCATGCCCCTGAAGTGATTCACATCTCCCTGTGTTTTGGTCCCCCTCTAGCTGCACAGCAAAATCCATAAAGATTTAGTGTACTCCCAAACACGACCCCCCCTTCGCACTGATCTTTCATGACTGAGGCTCCTTGATTAAATCACGTTTATTTTAGTTTATCTCAGTCCTCAGGAAACCACAGATTTGCCTACATCAGAGTCCTAACAAAATAAAAAAAGAAGTCTCAGACCTGGGAAGTTGCCCCAAGACTACAGTAAGTTTTTCCCAGGGAAGATGCTGGATCCCAAGCACTGACATGTTTCACTCAGGGCTGGGACAGATGCGGCGTGTGGGCACGCACAGAAAGCGCCATGCTCTGCGGCCAGGACTGCCCCGCGTCTGCTCAGTTCTGGTCTGGGGAGCCCCGGCGGCAATGTCTAGCGAGTCCTTTAACCAAAGCATGTGCATTGACTTCTGGGCCGTACAGCTCCTCGCCACCCTTGCGCAGACGTTCAGCTAACCGAAATCAGGGAAAAAAAAGGATTTCCTTTTTCGTAGCAGCACCCTTCCTGCGATGTGCCTGTTTGTCACGGCACTGAGCCCGGCCCCTCGCAAAGCCCCAAGCAACGTCCGCCCGGGAAAATTAGCACCTTTCTTACGGAGCACGAGAATTAAAAACATCCCACGGCCCTGGCTCGGGATGGCTGCGTTTCAGTTATTGCTAAATCATCCCTCTGACCCCAGCGCGGCGTTTCCTCAGTTTTCCCCTGAAAGCACTTGCTTCATTCCTCTCACATGTTTCCCCGGCATTGTGGGGCTGCGCCTGCCGCCAGCCAGGGAATCGGCTTCCTGCGGGCTCCCCCGCATCCTGACCCGCCGCACGGCCCCTTCCACCCGCCCGGGGGTACGCCCCGGGGATACGGCAGGATTTCAGGAAAACTGTTTTTCTCATGCCGGGGGACGAATTCCTATCGCATGTGCTGTAGGCAGGAGCGAGGAGCTCTCGGTGTGATTTCCTCCGGAGGGTCAGCATGAGCAGCACAACAGATTCCTTGTGGCTCGTGCCCCGAAGGTGTCCGCAGCCACCGGCAGCACCTCTGCACCTCTGCTCCTCCCAGGGCAAACCCTGGTAGACGTTGCGCACTTTCTCACCAAGCCTTTCTGATTCCCATGCAGTATTTCTCAAGAAAAAAAAGCTGCGAGTGTGTGATCCGCTTGGATTCTGCTTAGATCCACCCGTTGACATTTGGGATTTTTTCTACTCAGCTCTACGCTGCAAAAATAATAATTAAAAAAAAAAATCCTTCAACCTAGATATAATTACACTGAAAATGCAAAATGCACATTCTTAGTCTCTCATCAGTTGTATTTAGCTGTAAGATTAGTTATCCTTTTTCCCATAAAAAGAGAAGCCTTTGCAGCTAACCACGTCTGGCCACTCGGTTCCCCAGGGATGGGACTGTAGTTCAATGCATTTTCCCTTACCTTTGCCTACCCCTCTTTTTTAGGTGGCAACCTCCTGGACACCGCGCGTGATTGCTGTGGCTGCAAGGCAGGAGAGGTCCAAAGCGGTGACACGAGGACAGGAGCGGTGAGAAGCCCCGAGCACCCCAGGTACCTCGTGCAGTCCAGGGGTGCAGCAGCCCTCTCCTGAAGGCTGTACTGCAGGACGCCCCAGCCCTGGCAGTGGGCTCCTGGCGCGGAGCCCCCGCTGTCCCCCTGGTTTGGCAGCGCTGCCCCCGCCCCTCGCCCCCTCCGTGGGAAGGAGCTGCAGAGCTGGAGGGAAGTTCGTGGCTGAGCCCTAACTAACGCGGCTTAAGAGACTTAAAGGCCCTGAATCTCCCCTTCGGTGGAAGATTAGAGTGCATTTCTCCTCCAAATTCGCACCAGAAGAAGCGAACTTCTTTAATCTTGTTCAGGGCCTTGTTATCCTCTTTTCCGAGACTCATCCCGCCGAATGTGAAGCATCTCCAGATGTCTCCCAGAGATCCCCAAAGCGGACGTTAACCGCCCAGAAGAACCGGGATGCCCTCTGCCTGCACGGGCAGCTCCCGTCAGAGGGATCTGTCTTCTGAGGACGAGGATCTGCTGCCGACACCACGTCCGAACTCACCCGATGGGCAGCACCTGCGGTGTGTGGGCTCAGGTGGGTGCCGTGGGGAAAGGCGGCCACCATCTACGGGCAGAAAATCCGTAGCTGCTGGGACCTCGACTTGAATTTTGATGCCATCGTTTACAAAGAGACTGAATCTGAATTTAGAGGGAAAAAAAGCTTACTATTGCTGCGTGGTTTTTATTAATGAATATTTTATTGTGAATATTACTTGTACCCCGAGTCCAGGCGTTGCAATAGATAAGTTGGCCCTTGCCTGCGGCTGGGTTATGTGGGTAGGCTGGAAGACCTCTTCATGACTCAGGATCTGCTTTGATGGAAACTGTTTGAGGCCATACTCCAATTCACTCTTTACGATTCAAATTCCTTGTGCAGCCCTGTGCAGGCTGGGATATTTCGGAGCAGTTGTCAAACATCAGGAAACTTTAGCAATTAGTCCCGAGTTTCAGAAAGTGCTGAAAGTCAGCGCTGGGCGAGTGCAGCATGCAGGAACTCGCCCCATGTCTTCTTACCTCGGTCCTTAAAAACTAGCAAGCATTCCATATAAAATTCTCACTCTTCTTAAGAAGCATCTTCTGAACACAAAAATGCTTATTGCACTCATCTCCAACCATTGATCATCCTCGGTGGCAGTTGCCAGCAGCTCTGGTGAGTTTAATGTGAATTCACATTCAAGCGAGGAAGTATCGGGGGGGTAAGGCGGCAGTACCCGCGTGGGAGCCCATGAAGAAAAGGGCTGGAAATTTTGGAACTGAAAATGAACACATTCAAGCCAGAAAGAAACTGCAAATTTTTAACTGCAATCTGTCCTTAACATTTAGATAATGAAGTGGCAGTTTTTCTTCTCTAGCCTTTAAGTGAAGATCACATCTTAGAGCTCAAAGAGAAGTTATATTGCATGGCTGGGCAGCTGTCTGCAGCCTGTGATATAAGGGTACTTTCTCACCTTCAGGTACCTGATCTTATTAGTTTTTCCAGTGATCTGGCACTTCCTATGGATAACGGACAAGGTAGACGGCTAATTCCCTTTTCTTTCTTCCTTTTTTTTTTTTTTTTTTTTTTTTTTTTTTTTTTTTTTGTGGAGGAAGAACAGAAGAACAGAGGAAAGTGGGGAAGAAAGGCAAGATGTAATAAGACATACTTTCATGTAGTTGTATTTAAAGAATCACAGAATACGTTTCTTCCACCTTCTGCAAAGCCGTGGAGCGTTTCAAAAGCACCCGCACATTCAAACGGACGGGAATATTGTGGTTCATACCTCTCTTCCATTGATCTCTAATTCTACCATTATCCAATGAAAAATACCAATAGCAATAAAACAGAGAACTAGATGTGCCACAGACAATCTTCAAACGGATGGCTTGGCGAGTGAGAGGAGGAAATGAAGCACTTAAATCTCTCATCAGATGTTCTGAAAATTATTTCAGCTGCTAAAAATGCTAAACAAATTTTTATTTCAAAGGATATGTTCCAAAATCTTCCCCTTTGATAATTGCTTTTTTTTAAACCATCTGTCATATATTTCATTCCCGTCTCAGAGGGCCAATGCTCCCCTCCCCTGAGCTCCTGGGAGGGTGAGCGGCAGCCCCCCCAGGTAAGGCTTTGGGTCCCAGCCCTCAGCCCAGCCTCCCGCTGCCAGTTGTTTGCAAATGGCACCTGGCAGGAGTTCGGGATACGGGCTCGGCACCGGGCGGGCGCAGTTCCTGCTGCTTAGGGTGTCTCACTCTGCATTTCTGCAGTTGTACACTTTTTGCTTTTTTTTAAACAACTTTTATTATTTATCGTGAACCACCTAGATTTAAACCCTGCCCCCCAACCTTTCAAAATCCTTTGAGGCTACATCCTTGGCCCTTAAAGTATTTTCGCTCACTGGTAATCTCCGTCAAAATGTTGGGCTTTTTTTTCTTCTTTCTTTTCTTGGAAGTTCCTTCAGTCACAGAACAGCTAAAAAAAGAACCAGTCTGCCTGGCTGGTTTGGCAAGGCAGAACTCGCTGCTTTCTGCATTTCTTTTTGCTTCTCCTTCCCTTTGTCTGCTGAAAGACAACCTGCCGCAACGCCCACGGCAGGGACGCGGCCTCATAGTCTTTATTCACCCCAAGTAAATAGCGAAGAGGTGAAGGCTTTTCTCCAGCGGGACGGGAGAGCAGCCGGCAGCCAGGCCCCTCGGCCACCCCTGCCCGGCCGGGAGGGAGCCGCTGCCTGCTGCCGGTGGCGGTGGGCACGCCTGGCGGGATGCCAGCC